>SSNS01000847.1:76508-100793 GCA_006937985.1 Aphyosemion australe
GTTTGCTTTTGGGCAGTGTTGCCAGAGTTCCATTAAAAAAGTAATCTGATTACGAATTACTGATTAATTTGTTACAAAGTTACTTCATTGATTACTTTATTTTAAAAGTAATTGAGTTAGATTACAAATTACTTTATCAGTTACGTTCAGCACCAAAGTCTACCTTTGCTCTTTGAAAATAAATAAATAAATAAATGAATATAGGGAATAAAATATGTATCGTCAATTTAAATGTTTGATTACATGTGTGCTACGCATGCTGACATTGTATTTCGTATAAGCTTTACCCTTTAAGGCTATTGGTGGACTATTTCTCTCATTAACAGTGGCGGCTGGTGAATTTTTTGGGGGGTGGGGCGCATTTTTTTTAAGTTAGTTCTTGTGAATGGTTTTTATCTTGAGAGGCGCTATATAAACGATTGTTATTTTCTTTATTTGCAGGTCAGTTTTTCAGATGCGCTAACCACATATCACCACTAGGGATCCAGTCTGAGTACTCTAGTTTGCCCCCTAGTGGAACACTTCAGTACTACATGCAGTGCAGTGCCGTGTAGCAGCAAGTTTGTGAACAAAGACACAGACTGCTGCTTGCGCCAACACGAGGTTAAAAAGCAAGTATATTCCAGCCCTTAGTTGTTCCACTCCGTCGCATCATCCCACCTACCAAACTGATAGAGTGCTGCGATTGGCCCACCAAACCGATAAAGCGCTGCGATTGGCCCACCAAACCTATAAAGCGCTGTGATTGGCCTACCAAACCGGTAGAGCGCTGCGATTGGCCCACCAAACCGATAAAGCGCTGTGATTGGCCCACCAAACTGATAAAGCGCTGTGATTGGCCCACCAAACCGATAAAGCGCTGTGATTGGCCCACCAAACCGGTAGAGCGTTGTGATTGGCAAAACACAAAACTGCTCAGACCTGCTGAGGCTCCTGTGGAGCGTGGCTAGACAAACATGCAGAGTAAAATCATTTTGCTTCAGCTAATGTCTGTCTAGATTTCTAGGCTAACAAAATCTTTCAATTAAGGTTAACATTGAAATCTAAGTGACTGGAGTAATGTTACCAGCATCACTGGTTACTGGTATATAAAAGGTTACATCTTTAACCCTAACCCTTCATGAGAAGCTTGTATGAACTTCACAACAAAACTAATGTAGGAAATAGTGGAGAGACAGAAGTAGTAAAGACCTGAAGATGTTGCACATTTTAAACAAAAGAGCCAATTCATGGATTCTTTTTATTTTATGATACGATTTAAGTGATACTACTTTTTGGATTATTAACTAAAAAGATAAACTTGGTCCTCTCTTTTTCTGTGACATGACAGACAGCTGTACCAATCTGGTGTTCGTGCACCACGACAGCTTGTTGCACAACTGTTAGTGAAGATGTGAAGAGTCACACTGACCTTACGATCCTCCTTAAACAGCTCAGCTGCTGTGGTGAAGTGAGGGATGGAGCTCTTACAGTGAGGACACCCTGTAGGACATCAGACATGTGGGGCATTAATACAGCTCATGTTTATACAGAAACATCACAACATGAGACAGGTGCGCATGTCTAAGTTGGCTTTGTAATCATGCACGTGTTCACGCAATAACTTCCATGCACGATTTAATCACACACACACCTCACTGTTCACACTCCTGCCGTGACTATGAAAAACACTTTGTGTTTTATGAGACTGTAGTCCTCTTTATTGCTGCCATAAACATAACAGTCCTGCCTCTCTGCTCTGATAACATTTACACTGTAAGTCACCACCTGCTGATGTTTTATTAGATTACTTTTTTCTGTGTCAGATAGATAAATCCCTCCATTGGACAAGTAAAACAATCTTTAACTTGCTTATTGGGCAGAAAATGCCCAATATCGAGTCCTGATGAGACATCTCAAACCTTAATATCTCAGAAGGCAGCTGTGTCTGATCTGAAGCTCAATTTAAAGCAGCTCTGCAGTAATCACACAGTAGTGGTGGAGCTGCAGATGGTCTGGGCGTGCTGTGAGGACAGCAGCTTGTTTTTGCCTGATGTACATCTGGAGTCTCTCTTTGTAGACGGTAAGACCAAAGGGTCGACGGTGGAAGCAGACTGACCGGTGCACCCTGTCTGGCTTTGAAGCCCAAATCAGAAACAAAGAGTGAAACACACCGGCGGGAGTGCATTTATGTTTCTCTGGTAAGAGAACACGTTTTCCTCACTGTATTCTCTAAATGTCATTAAACTGATAAATGAAGAAAGAACTATTGATTCACCCAGTGGTGAACTTTGGGCATTTGAGTGTATAAAAAGGTTTGGTGGAGTTGAGTCTAAATGTGCAAATTAGTAAATTTTAATATAAGTAAGTTGAGTTATTGCAAATAAAATGTTTTTAGGAGAGCAGCTTCTACTGAGTCACTTCTTTGCCTCCCTGAGGCTTAAGTGGGGTTTATGTCTGCTCTGCAGCGAGGAGATTGGCAGGAAGCTCTGAGAAACACACACACACAGTGAAATTTACAAAACAGCGCTGTGATCACACTCTGTAGCAACATCATACTCTTGACATTTCCATCAAAAATAACATCCCAGCATTAGAAATGCAATGATTTGTGAGAACTGCCAATTACAGATGAGTTTTTTCATCTCAGTCATCATTCCAGGCTCTTTGTATGAGGACTTAATTATATAAATATCTGGAGGCAGCTGTGGTTTAGTAGCTGTTTTCAAATTAGAATACTGAAAGTTTAATCTCCACCCATGAAGTGAGCCAAAGTGCCCTTGTGCTAAACACTAAACTCCCCAACAACCTTACAGGTGGATGAACAAGAATTAAAGGAACCACATTTATACAGTGAATGCCTGTGTATGTGAGTGGGCGACTGAGACACAGAGTAGAAGCTACTAGAGGATCTTAAAACAGCTGGAGCTTAGCCCAGCTGCACCATGCTGCCTACGCTGGCGTTTAAAATTTGAAATACAAACAGTTTCCCAATTCAACATTGTGGTCATTTTTACTGTGAGTAGCTAAAAGAAAATAAAAACATATAGTGCTGCGACTGATCAGGCAGTAACCTTTTACTAAACCTTTGAACTTTGAGTTTCTACTTAATTTCTTTGGCTTATCTGGGGTAGGGTCACAGTCGCAGCAGCCTAAGCTGGAGGCCCACAATTGCCTCTCCCCAGTTACTTGGGCCAGCTCCTGCACTGGAGTGGTTTTCCCTCTCATCTTTCCGAGTGTTCCTTCTCAGTAGCTGTTTAAAAAATTGTGTCCTCTTCCACCTCCCTCGTCCATGGTGTCCCACAAGGTTCTGTACTGGTGCCTCTATTGTTCCTCCTTTATCTTCTCCCTCTCCAGCACAGCCTGAGCTCTTTTAACGGAATCTCCTCTACCATCTTTATGACATTCAAATGTACATCACCTTAAAGCCCCAAGAGATGTCTAAAGTTGCAGCTGTTGCACACTTGCTTAGACTCTATTAAAGGGATAACCCACTCCTAAGTGAAATTTTGTTTGTTGCCATATTCCCCAGAGTTTGATAAGTGGGAAAAAGCATGTTGTAACCAGCCCAGTCATTCTCTCAGTCTGACAGAGTTCTGTTAGCTTTAGCTTAGCATAAACAATGTAAGTGAATGGTAACAGCTAGCACTTCATGTGAAAAAGTCATGAAAATGACTCGATAATGGTCCTAATTTTTCTTGGTGACCTTAATAATCATATCGATTGCAAATGAAAATAATAAGTAACATGAAGGAATCACAATAGCTTACAAAGCAGCGCTGTAAGCCTGCAGCTGCAAGGTGCAAGGATGCTCCAAAAGACACCTACTTCCATAACCACAAATGCATGGCTATTAAGCTTATACCCGGTAGGGTTTTTTGAAGGAACAACATAGTAAGTTGCACTAAAAAATGGTAGAGCACATGACAAATGAAGTAGGGGTCTATTGGGGTCACTGCGTAATTCCATTTAGCCTTGCATCGGCAGCTTATAGAGGCGCTTTGTCGTAATGTAGTCCCAAGTCTTAATCGGCTCCTGTTATTTCTTAGGACTGGGTCCCAGGACTCTAGCTCTTCTGCTTACAAAACAGTTAATGATACGTGACAACATCTACCAACTTGGGTCATTATAATAAATAGAAAATAAGTTGATGATGCCAGACATTGTGAAACAACACTGCTTGTATGAAGTGGTATTTTTTTAAACAACTATGATATACTGAAACATTATTTTAGGGACTTAATACATGATTTGAATTGACTAAATGAAGTAAAAGCTCTTACATGGAGCGTAGAACATCACCAAAGCATGTTTCTTCTTCTTCAGAGCCTCTCTGAAATCCTCCGATCCAAGATGGCTGACACTGGAGGGCTTCTCCTCCCAGGATTGCTCTGGAGGTGGAGGAGCCTGGGGACTGCAGAGACCAAAACCACCATTGATGCCACACAGCTAAGGTATAAAACCAATGTACTGAAAATAAAGTAACAGACATAATGCTGAGACTGACTTAATTTGAGATTCATCTAAATTTATGTTATTCAACCTTGCATTTATGCTGCCTATAATAACTGGACTGATGTCACTGAGGTCCTCTCTACAGCGACTCTTTTCAAAAGGAAAATTTAAACCTCTGTAAATGTGTTTGTTGGATGAAAAACCTGCCTGTTGAGTGGGTGACTTACTTGTGCAGGAACTCGATGATCTTATCTTTGGTTCGTAGCTGTGGAAGCGTGAATTTCTCCTCACCGTTCTCAAAATATTTAACAGTGGGGAAACCGGAGATCTTGAAGCGATCGCCCACAGCCTTGTGCATCGTAGTGTCCACTGCTGCCAACACACCTGGACTCTTGTGGGGAGAGATAAAAGAAATGATCTTCAATCATGGAATAATTAATCACAATACAGTAACAGCACAAGAGATTAATTCACTTATAACATCTTAAAAGCCATAAATAATCAACCTTTTAAGGTTTTGTAAGGAGCAGCGAGCTTCAAAAGGTAATATGTTAAGCCTTTTGCATTTGCTACTCAAAGAGCCCACAAAGAGAGAGTTACAAGAGTGGACACCTGCTGTGTGAGCATAAATGTATGGAAAGATATCAGACTCAAAAGATTTGTGTGTATGACTATTGATTTGTAACTTGTTTACTTTTTGTGTGTACCTTTGGCTCCTACACATAGACAAGTAAAAACTACATTTACACACAGATCAGTTTACAAGTACACAAATGGTCATGAGACACTTCACAACTGACAGATCTGTGTAAATAGAGTTTTGTTTGTGTATATGAGTCAATTATGTTTGAGTATTTAACCATTCTGCCCGTCTGCTTAGGCTGCTGACCCCGTGACCCGACCCCAGATAAGTGGAGGAAAATGGATAGATGGATGGAAATTTAACCATTTATATTTGTAGGAGCAGAAATTACAATCAAAAAAGTAAAGAAGTCAAGAGTTGCACACACAGATCTCTTGAGTCTGATTTCCCTCCATACACATACAGCTCAACAAGCAGTCAGCTGTGACAAACATACCTTCATCTTTCATACATCATCTCATTAGCGCAACAGATGCTCACTCAACATCTCGACTTTTGAGACAGTGAAGGTGAGTACTAGACTTAATGTCTCTCATTTGACTGGACAGTCACAGCATTTGTAGCAAAAGCATTTTGAAACAGAAGCAGCCAGTAGATATTCAAGTTTAGGAAAAGTTAACTGAATTAAAAGAGCATTAGCCTGGTATTATTAACTACATTGGTATTGATTTACACACTACTGGGATAAAATTGAATTTAGGATAAAAAGCCTTGTTTGGCTGGCCGTGCAGTTTGTGACGCATATCGACCTTTGCAGGAGCTCTGTCTATTAGGTGGAGGTGTAATATCTAATTTGCGCCTTTTTATCATGACTCACACAATCCTTCATTGAATCAGAGCCAGAGTTTGAACTCTCACCTCTTTAAGACCTCCAAAAAGAAAAAAAAACATTGTCTGGTGTGTGTCACGCTAGGCAACAGAAAAATCACATGCAACGGTCTTTCACAGGCATGATGCTAAAATTCAATTTGACTTTCAGAAAGAGCTTTTTAATAGATCAGTATGTTCACCTTCACTGTGTATTTTTGCAGACTGAACAATAAAAAAATGACAATATAACCTCATGCATTAATAACACAAGCAGCAAGGCAAAGAAGAATGAATTAAATGATATTCTGGATCTAAAGCGCTGAAGTAGCTCCAGACCATCCAGAATTCTGACCTCCAGGGCTGGATAGAGAGCTACAAAGACCAGGTCCAGGTTTTAGCCTGTGGGACGCTCACACATGAGATAATAGCTCCAGTCAACAGGCTGGATTTTTATAGGCCATGCTCCAGGTTGTAAAGTTACCACAGAAAAGAAAAACACACCCAACTAATCAGAAACACAAAGAAAAACTGGGCTGCTGGACAGTCTGACCAGTATGTCACCCCAGGCCAAGCAGTGGGAACACCATCATTAATGAGGCTCAGCTACACCATGTGAATGTATGTGAAAAGCCTTTAGCCATGCATGATGCACAAACGCAAAAAAAAAGGAGAGGAAACTTACATCTGCAGCCTTGTTGAGTATTTCAGCAGCTTCATCATATTCTGGCTTCATTTTCTTGCAGTGGCCACACCCTGAAACATTCAAAACATGATTCACAGCCTGACCAGTGATGCAACTGGGTTCATTACCAGTATACGCTTTTTCACATAGAGCCAGGTTGGGTTGGATAGCTTTCTACCCATAATAAAGGAAATAATCATATCCCACTGACTGATGATGCTTAGTGAGTAAAATCAGAAATTGCCTGACCTCTCGCGCAAGATTACACTATTAGATATAAACATGACCTCACGTCTTATAGAACATGCATAAGAAGACTGAGTCATATCCTCTGGAACACTCAACTTTTCTTAAACAACTTTTGGAAAGTGAACAATTCCATTTCTGCCCAGAATTACGTCCCTGCAGATGTCAGGTTGAATCAGTCTGACGACAGCTGTAATTCTCTGGAGCTCTGGTGCAGCACTCAGACTCGGTGCTGGCATGTTGAGGGTGAAACTCTAAATGAGACAACATGAGTCTCCGACGTTTGTGAGGAGAGTTAAGTCATGTCTGATTACTTACAATGTTCCACTGACATATGCTCGTGTCAGAGTAAAGATGGCACAAACAAACTGAATGAGACTCGGCGTCAGATTGTGTCAGAAAATGAAAAACACCAGGTGGTGATTTAGATTTGACTGACATATTCAGATATATTTAATTTATGGGAGGCTTTGGACGTCTAAAAGGGGCTGATGTCAGTCATGGCAGCGAGAACCATGACAGAAATCTGATGGGTCTATTTGATTTGACGAGCAACAGCAGTTTCAACCATTTGCCACTCAGAGCCATAAGGGTGGGACTGTGGGGTGGTCAAGCTCATGACATCAGTGTTCGCTTTTGCTGGCACTCAGGAGACAGCCCACAGCCCCACTCCCAACACACTGATGAAGCACGTATGTTGGCGTGGTTATGCAGATACACTGGTCTCCAGTGACTCGTTCAGAAAACAACATCATTTCACAGCAACAGAACACCGTCCAAGCAGGTCCGAAGTCAGGCTGGAACTGGAAACCAAGAGCAACAAGTTTATAAATCTGATGTTTAGCCAGTATGAAAGAATGGTCAAAAGTGACTTTGGGAGTTAAAAGTTCTTCTAGATTTCAAAATGCATTTAGTCTGAGCCATAAGACTGGTCAAATAAAGCATGAAAATCAAAGCAGTTTAGCTTTCAGAGTAACACACAACATATTTCATCACTTTATAGGGCTGGGCGACAGAAATATAGATTTCAAAATGAGTTTTCCTCCATAAACATATGAGAACGGGTCGGAAGAAACTTTGATATAAAGTACAGATGAATAGCCAAGGCACAGTGGCTAGCGCTGTTGTCTTGCAGCAAGGAGGTCCCACGTTCGCATCCTGGCCTGGGGTCTCTCTGCATGGAGTTTGCATGTTCTCCCTGTGCATACGTGGGTTCTCTCCGAGAACTCCGGCTTCCTCCCACAGTCCAAAAACATGACTGTCAGGTTAATTGGTCTCTCTAAAATTGTCCTAGGTGCGAGTGTGTGTGCGCATGGTTGTTTGTCCAGTGTGTTTCTGTGTTGCCCTCCAAAAGAACGGCCAACCGGCAGGAGCCACATGGCAGCCATGAACACTAATGGCTGTTTGTGTAGCTGTGGTCTCTTACTGCAGGTAACAGGTAGGAAATGGCTAGTAAAAATAGAAAAGTATGAATAAGGGGAAAAAAAAAGACAGAGGACACAATGAATGACATCAATGGCAATAAGGGACAGAATAGCTGAGTCGTGTGGACGTAGTTTGGCTGGTCAACATTGCAGCTGTGCTGCAAATGATGTTGAGCGCAGATTCTGACAAAGACAGGGAAAACCACTGATCCGTTTGAGCTCCTGGACCAGTTCCACCCACTGGAGCAGGACTATGTAAAACTTTACAGCACCAGACCATAGTGAGTGCTAAGATCAATTAGAAATTTAGATTTAAAAAAGACAGAAAGAATGATTGAGGAGAAATATGTTAGTGGTGTCTCGTAAGCCTAAAGAGAAACCCACTTCCCTGTGAGAACAACATGGCAGCTTGACTTTGTAAAGTTATAATGAACCACAAGATATCTGGATCAATGAGACCAAAGTAGGGATGATTACCCATAATGCATTTAAGAACAACCAGCTCACACCAGCTGGCAGCATGGTGATGGAGGGCTGATGGTTTGGGCCAAAGGACCTGGGCACCTTATCGAGTCCACCATGAACTCCTCTGTAGACTGAAGGATTCTAGAGTCTTACTAATGGGTCCATCTGACAGCTGGAGCCTGGCCCAGACAACAGGACAATGACCATAACACAGCAGCAGATCTACACCAGAACTTCCAACAACAACAGGAATCAAGTTTCTGCAACGATCCAGTCAAATCCAGACCTCTGCACGTACAAAATATGCTGAAGCAGGATTTTAGAGAGCTCAGGAAAAACAAATGTCTGCAAACTTCAATGAACTAAAGCAACATGAACCAGCTCAGTGGCCTAGTGGTATGAGTGTCTGCCCTGAGACTGGGAGATTGTGAGTTCAAATCCATGGTCGGGTCATACCAAAGACTTTAAAAATGGGACCCAATGCCTCCCCTCTTGACACTCAGCATTATGGGGTTGGACTGGGGGGTAAAACCACCAAGTAGTTCCAGAACGTGGCTGTGTCTGCAGCTCACCGCTCCCCCAGGGCATGGGTCAAACATGGAGAATAAATTTCACACACCAGTGTGATGACTAATGGGACTTTAACTTTAACTAACTTAACATTTTAAAGATTAGAATCATTTTAATGCCAGTTAAAGATCAGATTACTTTTATTACGACAGGATCCATAAAACTCAAAAATTTAAAAGGGGGTGGAGTTTCTGTGACTGTATATAACAATATTTGATAAAGATGAGCCCACAACAGCGCTGTGAACAGATGCATGAATCTAACTTGGTACGGTTCCAAACCTGTTAAATTGCCCTTGTCATATCAGTTCAGGAACCCTTTCTTCAGAGCACAATGCAGAACTGCTGCTGGCTATAAATCAAGTGTAATGTGTCGTGGATGTGTGTGTGTGAGGGGTGTGTGTGTCTCTTTTAACTAAGTCAGAGACAGTGCAGGTTGTGTTGAAACCCAGCAGGGAAATGAAGTGAGTAAGAGGACTTTTTCCCCTCAAAGTGATGAGCGAGAGAAAAACCCAAATGCCCGTTTTGCTCTCTTCGTCAGCCCCGCTCTGCATGTGAAACAAGTGGTGCATGAGGAGCAGGGTCAGTGCACGTGGAGGAGAAAAGGGAGGCTGACAGGACAGCACTAAGATCCTGCTGATTCAGCCTGAATGTGAAGAGAAAAGACCAGCTAGCAACGCGTCACCACCACTGTAATAACAGCTAAAAATAGAAAAGGTGAGCTGCCCCTGCTAGTTAATGATGTCAGAGGTTCATCAAATATTTACATGGTGAGTAACAAGACAGGGGGGGTGAAAACGGAGCAGTGATGCCATCCGGATTTATTAGATGCAGGCAAAACACAATTATTTGTAAGTAACAGCATCATTATCTTCAGCTGTGTGCTCTGAAACGACATTCTTGCCTCATGAAGCTGCCGTGCTTTTAAAAAGACACAGAGGACCTTTTGTTTTGGTCGAGGACACAATCACCCGGACTCAATCTGGGAAACATGGCATTCATTTGGAGGGTTTTCCAGCGTAAGAAGCTGCACGCACACCTCCCCTGCTGTGCAGCTCCGAGGACAGTGAGAATGGACAGAAATGCAGGCTGATAGTGTTGGTTGGGAGAACATTAATCTCAATTTGACAGCAGAGCCATTAAGAAACTGCACTGAAGCAGCAAGCCCGGGTATCTGTGTGTTGGCGCCTTCTTTAGAGACAAAGCCAGATACGGAGTGTAATTGTGTGCAAAGAAATGTTTTGTCATTGTGTGAAACATGAGTTTGATGGGTCACGGGAATACCGACGCCTGTGTGTGAGCTGACCATATTTGATGGCCTTGATCCGAACACGTTGGTGACTGCGGCTGCTCGCCACGTGGCGAAAATCTGGACATTTAAATAAAAAATATAAGAGAACTACATAGTGAGCTGCAGGCAGCAGCTTCAGCTGCATTTCCTTCCCCTTGCATGATAAATTGGAAGAGAATGCTGATAATTGATTTTTTTAAAAAGTGGTAAATATTGGCTGATTTATCAGTGAGCTAATATGACAGGTCTGAGTGCTGACCTGGACTTTAATCTGCCACAGATGACAGAGATTATTTCAATTCCCGGGAATCTCACAGTGCAACACGCAGAACCAAACGCTCCACAACACATGCCCCGACAGGTCAGAACTTTATCTGTGAGATGAAGGAAACATCACCTAATCTGACGCGTGGTTTCTTTATAACATGTTACGTTTCCCTTCAAAGCTCCCAGTCGTGTGCTTATACCTCATTTTCAACCATCTATTTAACAAAGCTGTAAAGTTTTTATCGTCAACTGGCAGCAGTTACTTTCAATTTCTAGTTTATTGTTAAAAAAACAAAGGAAAAATCAGGAAGTAACTGAATTAATTGGAGTGGACAGTGGCTGTAAGAGACTTGTTATGGATGAGTTTTATTTAGAATAAAAGCTGCAGAAAAGAAACAAACAACACGTATCTGTAGCAGATCAAAATTTATGAATAACGAAATAATATCAGGAGTAAATGGAATTAAAACGGTTTATTATTATTATTATTATTATTATTATTATTACAGCTTTGGGTCTAAAATGAGCACAAAAGGAAGCTGATGATGTAGGGAGGTGAACAGCTGGAGGAGGTGACGTTAAACCAAAAGAATAGTTGAATCATGATTAAGTTTATATTCTAAAATTACATGAATTCCTTAATTATTATTTATTATAAGTAACAACAACAACAACAAAGGCTCCTTATGAAGAGAGATGGTTTGATAGAAGTAAAATAATCTGGAAAAGTAAAAAAAAAAACCTGTCAGGTTGACAAAGTTCTGCGTAACAACAGAGAACGTGTCTGGGGCTGGAATAAAAATGTGGTGCGTGTGTGGAAATGACAAGCAGGATTACACAAACCATATGGCTACAGCGAGGTGTGTGTGTGTGTGTGTGTGTGTGTGTGTGTGTGTGTAGATGTGTAATACTGAGTTAGTGCCGTCACACTGGCTTTGTTTTGCCTTTTTTCTGCACTCTGTTATTATAAAGCATGACAGAAAAACAGTGATATTATCTGTGTAACTAAATAACGGCTCAACCCGAGGGAAGAAGTCCAGGAGAATGTTTTCCCCGACAGGAAGGAGCTCCTCCGACACGCTGCTGAAACCAAACGGGAAATATTCCGGAGGTAATTTTATTCTCAACTCTATAAACAAAACAGCTGGAGGAAGAAATAAAAAAGACTTCATGAGAGATAACACTTAACTTCTACTGTAAAAACAAGCCAAATGAGTGTTTGTTTTCTAATGTTGAAATGTGATTTAACCAGCAACAGTCAGGGTCACACGTCTGTTGTAGAAAACTTCTGGGATTTTCTTCAGCGGCCTTTAAACTCGGACTTCAGCCAGAACTTCCAGGAAATAACTAAAATCCCAATTTGAACACCAACGTTTGCTAAATAATCTAAAAGTAACCATGTGAAGTCAAATTTCAGTAAATCCTTGTAGCTCCTGATATATTTTAGTTTAGCTCAACAGTCCTCTTGGATGTAAACTATTTCTCCAAACTGAGGTCATTCAGGGAGCCATTCCCACTTTTACACAGAAATACAGAAAAGTGCTGGAAAATCTCTTTAAATTAAAGTGAAATACATTTATTTTTACGTTACTGTCTAATATTACTTTGACATTGTTCAAAAATATGGGTTTGGTTGTTTTTCTGGACTTTTCTGGACGCGCTCTGTTACTCACAAGGGGCGTAGAACATGATCAGGGCTGCAGGATGTTTCTCCAGGAAGCTGTCGAAGGACTCATCGGTCAGGTGGAAGACTGCAGAGTCCGTCTCAGGCCACGGCACCTCAGGAGTCTTCGGCTGGGGGGCCTGGGGGCTGCAGCCAGAGGGGGAGGGCAAAGGCAACAGAAATGAGACCGATTTCATAAAATCCAGCTGGTTTATGCACTAAAGGAAAAAATAAAGTAAAACCAGGCACAGATGCAGATACCCCACCCTTTAACGCACGCACGCACACACACTCAGTTAAAGGCAGCCCCACCTAAATGACAGCACACAGGGCTGCAGCGCCAAGAATTCAACAATGTTAAAAACAAGAGCTTACTTCCTGATTATGTGTGCACACACACACGCACACACACACTGACCAAAGATTGAAGACACATGAGCCTGGAAGAGAAGGATTGTGAAACTTGGAGCTCTATGAATTCCCATCTGATTACATCATCTGTTCTGATAGATTCAGGAATATTTGGACTCTTTACAAAAATGAAATTTTACCTCACTGAATCGTACTCAATTTATTATTTATTACCATTTTCGGCGTATTAGTTCTTTATAAGGTAAGACAAGTAGACTCGAGCAAAACCAATATGGCCGTCTTTTGCCTTCTGGCAGTGAGCGATAAAAATCATAAAGGGAAAAAGCCAGAGTCAGTTTCTTTTGTTCATGTCGGATCAGTTTAGAGGTTCATAAAAATTTGTGTAGACCAAACAAAAGGCAGAAAATACTCAACCAAACAAAAAATAACTCAAAGCAGCTGCAGCAACGATCTGGTGAAGCAAGAAACCTATTTGTATAAAAAACATGAGTTTAAGACTTCAGAACAAAGTCATGTTTAAACCCTTTTCTTCTCTGTTCATATAGAACTTTGACTTTAGTGTACAGAACGATTTAGGACCAACATGTCAGGAGATGTTTTGTTATGAAGCAAAAACATACAAATAAATGGGTTCAGACCAGTTTCTCACAGCTGCTATAGCAGAAAATAATGATTTAGTCCAGTGAAGAGTAAAGAAAGTGAAGTCGAGATGGCAATCAAAAAAAAAACATGAGGAAAACCTCATCAAGTCTTGAGAGACAAAGTTGGGTGAAAACGGGGAAGAAGAGATAAAAACTAAAAAAACGGGACTGCTACAATAAGAGCACAAAAGACTATTCTGGAAAGCTTTTCAGCAAAGTTTATATAAAAAAAACCTTTTCAGCCTTTTCTCATCTGCAGCATCTCCACATGAAAAAACCCTCTGACACAATTAACTGGGAATATGAGGAGGTTCACAGGAGGAAGAGCGTCCATGTTCTGGGTTTATAGAACACTTTCAGGAACGATCTAATTTTAGCAGAGAGAAATAAAACAGAAACATGTTAAACTCACGTCTACCTAATGGTTTTATAAGATCCAGTATCAGCTCACCTTTCAGGTAAAACTGTTCTCTCTAACTGCCTCCAAGCCCTGGGAAGTTCTACTCCTGGGTTTTAAAAAGGCAGAAGAGTAAAATCTTCGGATATTTGTTTATGCCTCTGGGCTGAAAAGACTGAGTAAATCTGTGATTTGTGTAAAAGCTCCACTCTGTGCCCTCTGGATGCAGCCCTGTGGACAGCACTAGCTTCCCTTGCCTGCCAGATAGAGACGAGGAGCTCCACTCAGAGCGTGTGAGACAAGGTGTGAAAGAAAAATGAGATAAGAACAAAGCAGATGTGGATTGATGCCACCGTGGTGGCGAGGTGAGTCAGACCGAGCAGAGGCAAGAAAAGGTGTGATGGAGAGCACAACGGGGGGAAAAAGATGCCAGACCTGAAATGAGAGGAGCAAGCAGGTTATCTGTTTGTGTGATGAAGGAGGAAGAGTTTAGTGCTGCAGCTCTGTTCTGGTTCTTTATTAGTCGAAACATTAAGAGCTGATGAAACATATGGGAACTGACGTCTCCAAGGCTCCGGAACGCCTCGGGCCTGAAGTCATCACTTTAACAAATCTTGTGTCACCTACTGGAAACGGTGGGTGGGTGGTGAGATTAGTGTCATACTCACTTCTTCAGCCAGTCTGCAATATCCTTGGCTGTAGCTCCGTAGTTCTCGTAGTGATGGAGGAACTTCCCCTTCCTAAAAGACACAAAGAGAATAAAGAGGATCATGTTAAAGCCAAAAGATTTACAGAGGTTGGGACCTAAGAGTTAACTTATAGCTCCACGTTGTTGCATAATTTAAATAAACTTTAATCAGAAGCGGTCAAACTTTTCAAGACAAAGGTCATCAAGTTAAAAGTCATCACAGGACACAAAAATGAGATTTTTTAATGAGAAAAACATTCAATAATTGGTCCATGGTGATTTATTTATTTGTACTGCTGAAAAGTTTGAACGTAAACAGACATATTAGTGATGCTCTGACCATAAAAATGTTAAAAAGTGTTGATCTACATCAACAGCCTGCTGGAGAGACGAAAGTCAACCTCTTTAGAAATACAAAAATCACTGAGGGCCATAAATGACCCCAGAGCCACACTTTGGACATGTCTGACCTACATGAGCAGCTATGATAATTAGCATTATAAATAAAGGGCACGATAAATGAATAAAACATGAAACGGTGGCTCTCTTTTCCTTTTCTAACAGCGTGTGTCGCATGACTCAGGGGAGTCGAGTCAAATTCTGTAGAAAAATCAAATAACCCTCAAATGTGGAAAAGATTTTTGCTCGAAAAACTCAGCCTAAATAATTCTGACTCCTTTATAACGCTGCTAGAATCAAGTGTGCTAAAATGGGACGTGTTCATTCTGGAGGCGCCAACAGATCATCCAGCCAATCCAACCAGGAAAACAAAAACAAACTGGTTTCCAGTGATCTTTCAAACCCATTTCTCATGAAGTCTACCAGAACCCAGGAACAGACACGGATCCTTTACCATTGGAAAAGTCACGTTCACCGTTCAGGCTTCTCCTCCGTCACTTTTTAAAATTTGCATAAAGCCCATCTGGCGGCTTGTTTGACACACCTCAAACAAGAAAAGCTCAGCAGCCTCGCTCTTTTCCAGAGAGGTTTTGACAGTGACGAACAGCTACTGAACAAATGCAACACTCAACTTGAAGGAAAAAATAATGTTTTTGGGGCATCAAAAAGCTAAAAAGGCTTGGTTGGATGACATTTGATGATTTACACAGTTTGAAAAGTGATGGCTTGGATATATACATCAGCCAGTTTTCAAAAACCAATAACAGTTTGGTTTTTTTATCTTCTCCAGCAGAACCGGCTCTGAGGAAACCTAATAACCCACGCTGCATGAACAATAAGAGCCAGACTCAGTCACAGCCACAACAACACAACAGACACGGTGCTTTTTAAACTCCTCAGTCCCAAAGTTTAAAACGATTTAAAATGTCTTCAGAAGAATAAGTTCATCTGTTCTCTGAGACTAAATAAAAGCTGGACTTAGTGGCTCATCCCAGACACGGTGAGATCTTTGTCAGCAGTTACAGATCTACACAGAATAAATCTCCAAATGCAGATGGTGGTGACGACTGCAGTCAGAGCTCCTGAGACTCAAACTGGAACACGAATAAAGGTGATGCATACGTGCAGACGCCAGATTTGGAGCTAAAAATCTGACTTCCACACAAAAGATCGGCTGCTAGGTATCAAATCAGTGAGATTTATGAGCAACTCTTATGTCTGCTGCTGTAAAGTACAACAAAACCTCAGAAAATCATGCTGAGGAAGTTCTGAGACAATTTCCTCACAGTCTCTGGAGTTTCTCTTTGTTAAAGGACAAAGCGAGGATAAAGAAGTTGAAACAAATTCATTTATTCAGATTGTTAAGTTGAGCTGAAGTCTTCTGTGGTACGCTTTATTAAGCTGCAGGAGTGAAAACATAAAAGCCCTTGAAAAGTTGCTCTTAGAGCGGGTGCAGTGGTGAGATAACTAAAGGTGTTGATGCTGATTTACCCTGCAGTGATTAGCTGCTGTTTATCAGTGAGGGGTTCATTACTGCAGCCAATAGGCTCGGATGGTCATTAGCTAGCCTTTTGCTGACACTAATGCACTTCCAGCTAACGGACTGGCTCTGGCTCAGCTGCACGAGGATGCACGTGCACCCGCATATGCACAGTGCACACACAAAGCTAGGGGTGCAGGTGTACAGGAACAGGGAGGGAGCACACACAATTCCTAAATCACAGAGGCACTTAATCAGTCCCGGCCTAATTAAAAGGCCAGACTGGAATGAAAGAGTATTTAATGTGGAAATAGGGTTGATAAAACTGGAGTGCACGGGAAATAAGAAACAGAGAACGCTGGCCTCTCTGTGATCTAATGGTTAGGAAGTATTAAGGTTTCTTACTACATTTACTGTAATGCTTGACCCTCAGCTGTCCTTTTGCTGTGCAGATTACCCCCTCTCTTTTCATGCCTGCCACCTACAGTCACGAAAAGCAAAGTAGAAAACTTACAGATTCTATAGGAAGAAAAGGAGCAGGAGATAAAGCTGTGGTGCACCACAGTAAAGAGATGCTCCAGAGTCTGAAGAGAGCACGGTTGTTATAACCAAGCTCACGTACCAGGCAATGTGTTTTTACACCAGTGTTAATGTCATTGACAGAGTATTTGAATTTTTTTTGTGACAAATGAATTTTTGCGAACTAAAATGAAAGCTAAAAAATATACTTCTATATTAAATTATGACGAATATTGATCGACATTTTTGTCGACAAAAGACGACAATGAAAATTGACAGCAACAAAAATCCAATCAGAAAACGGAAAAAAGAACCAATCAGTAAATGGAACAGGCGGGACTAGACAAGAAGAGAACCAATCAGAGTCCGGAGCTGGCCGCTGTTTGAAAATGCTGCTGGTAACAGTTGAACATTTCATGTCTAAAAGGAGAAAATGTTCACAGCTGGGAGGAAAAGCATTAAATGTGACGATCAGAAAAGTATTTGCTTGGTGAGTACACATCTGGGGTTTCCTCTGGTTTTAAATGTGTTAACGGTGGTAGCAGCGAGCCGGGGCGGGTGAGGTCAGGAGTAGATTGCTGCAGCTGAGCCGCACTGACGAAGCGGTGCATGTGATTGTTTAATCGTTTTTTTGGGGGTTTTTTTTGTGGCGCCGCTACAGCCGACATCATCATCATTCTGTGTTCAGCGGTGTTTTTGTTGGAAAAAAAAACATTCAGCAGCCCAGAAAAACGTTCTGGCAGCCCACCTTGGTAAATTAGTGCAGGGAAAACTAATATCAATTAATCGTAGATATCCCTAACTAGCGGCCAGTCCTGAGGACTGTTGTGCCCCCAGCTCGTTAGCCATTTCAAATGTACTGGAAGCTTTGTGCTAAACATCGTTAGCTTTGATGTCAAACTACAGCATCGCCACTCAGACAAGCAACACTGAGCCCCATTTTTTAAACAGCTAAGCACTAAAATCAATATCAGGCTCTACCAACAAAAAGCTCTCAAAACAATTTATATGGCTGTTTGTATAAGTGTTGAACTTATTTGTTCAATAAAGTTGTTTGATATAGAGCCCGATGTCCAGCCAATCACGTAGTATGATATCATTGGCAGGTACAGGTCCCCATGCAGACTTGACATCCATCTGGTACCTACACCAGCAACAAGTCCCAACACTCTGCAAACATGGCCACCAGGTGGTGGTAATGTACCAAGTAGTAACCTAATGAACTCTGCTTTTCTAGGCAGGAGTTCATTTTTCAGCATGTGACAAAGATTTTGACATGATCCTGTAGAAACTACTGCTGTTTAGAGCTAGCCTTCTTTCTATACAGATATGCATGCTACACGTGTGAGTAAAACATATGATAATCATCACAAATTCAAACAGTAGTTTTGCTCTGAATGATGTTCGGTAATAGAAACTTGCTGTAGCAGCTTTTCAATTCTTCACTCATTTTAAAGACGGTGTTTAGACAAAACCTTCAGCTGGCCCTTCTTGGGACAGTCCATTATGGTTGTGGAGGTCTTGAGGTTATTACACTGACCTTGACTCGGTTCTGTGAGTTTACATTCCAGAAAGAGAATCTTAAAAGTTTTTGCACAAGTTGAACTCCATTTAAAGATGCTACATTACTTCTTATGAGACGCATTTGCATGCTGTAAGTCTCTTACTTTCATGTCAGTTGGTGTTTAGGAGATCTATGCTAGATTTTCTATTTGAAGAAGCTTTTCTCTGATGTTCTGAGCCTCTAAGCCCAAAATGAGGCTGATGAGATGACTCAACTTACTCAAAGTAGCAGAAGGTGGGGTAGCCTTTGACGTTGTACTCTTGCTTTAGGCCATCAAACTCAGATGGGTGCACATTCATCCCTGCCAATACCTAAAAAAAATAAGACAAAAAGAAAAGGGGGTGTGGGTTGTCAGAGAGGTGATGAAAAGTGACAGAAGAGAGATGAGATGTCAAAGATCAAAACTGGTTAGCCACCATCAGGTGGCTACAAAGCTAAGGAGTATAGGGGATACTGCACCAACACTGCAAAAGAACATTCTATTGACAGTTTTAATTAAAATGAAGGACCTAGCATTCCTTAAATGTGCACATCACCCACAGCATTTCAAACCAGAGCATGATCACATATAAACTGTTGGTCCTCAGAGTATGTGTGGTGAATGACTCAACCACTGGTGCACCAAACTTTAGCTCAGTATCTGTGAAGTTAACCAAGTTATGGCCATTTCTGTGTTTTCTATTGTTGATCAGCTGTGGAGGCCATCCAGGATTAGATTGACATAAAACTTCCACCCTTCACCAACTAAACTGTTCTTGGACAAGCAGGATGCTGAACCTCAGTTTACTCCTGATGCACTCATCTTTCCGTGCACACGTGTGTGTGTGTGTGTGTGTGTGTGTGTGTGTGTGAGTGAGTGAGTGAGTGAGTGTGATAAAAAAAGCACTGTACTTAGACTACAAAAATACTTGAAAGACCATCTAGGAAAATTGGGAATTTTAGATGTAAAATTAAAGCTGCAATAGCAAATTTGAAAAACAAATGAGCTTAAAACATTTTTTCATGCCTCTTAACCTTCTAACATATTTATATAGCTATAAATATATTGTGAAAAAAAAAAAACGAAAAAATTAATAAAGTGGTTCTCTTGCATTCATCTAAAAACCTCAGCCAATATAACGTTTCGGACGCCAGCAACTATTTGATCATCCGGCTGTCGGCCTCGGCGAACCGTCTCAGGGAAGATATCCAAGGGGAGGGGTGAGTGTTCCGTGACCGCGTTTGCGTTCAAAACCTAGCTTGTTTGCAGCTTCGCTATGACAGCTTTAACATTCAAACATGTAACTAGGAATGTTCTGATCACATTTCCCCCCCTTTGTGTCAGAGTGATTTGATTTTGAGTATCTGCCAATACAGAGTCCTGAGCAATGCATTAAAATAATAAAACATTTAAAAACACATACAAGTTGTCCTCTACATGTTTTTCTTATAATTTATTTCTGCATTTGTCATTTCCTTAGTTAATCTGCCAAAAACATCACTCATTCAGGAAGTACACTGATAAGAAACATTTTAATATTATGAATATATCTATCTGTATTGAGTGATGCACATTCCCGCGACAGGGCAGGCACATCAATGCTGGCAGGCTAGCTTTTTGCTGCATAACACCTATAGAGCTGTGGCGAAAAGGCAGCTCATACCGCGGCTCCAGAAGACTACAAAACCCAACATTGGCAACCATCTAGTGTGATAACTTTGTGCACGTTCTCTTTGGTTTGTTTACGTATCTTTCAGTGTCAGCTGGCTCAGAGTTGTGGTCCGAGTTGCTGCATTGATCTGTGCAGGGTTTGTTTTTAAGCTGTCAGACTAGAACTGAATGCAGACAGGTGATTCGCTGTGGCGACCCCTGAAGGGAAAAGCCAAAGGAAAAGAACTTTGTCTTTTTTTAATGCAGCTCTGTCTTTTCCTCCACATGAAATACCCAATATGCACACATTACAAGTGGCTGTTGCACTGCCTTCGCTGCTTGGTTTAAACTACGCCCAAACTGCAGACATTTTAACTTTTACATTGTATATTGTATAATAATGACAAAAAAACAAATTCTACTCAATTTTTTGCTAAAGCTTGGACTGAATAAAACTTTTAGGCCACAAAGGTTGTGTTAGCAAAAGGTGAGTGTAGTGTTGGTTCATGAATAAAATGATACCAATGCAACATTTATTCTGAGAGAATACAAAGTTCAATCAGACCTGCAGCGACAACTGAAACAGCTCCAGTTACAAACCTTCTCAAAGTTAACTAAGCACAAGACGTCTAGTGTTATTTCTTTGTCATAAGTTTAGTAAAATATTCTTCAAACACGGGAGGTGAGCAACGCTGCAGAAACCTGCAGAGTAATTAATGCATGCTTCATGATTCAGTCAGATGTTTCAGTGTTTTAAGATGATCTTTTTACACTTTCTAGTTATAAAGAAAGAACTCAACTAAATTGCTTGTATACATTTTTTATTTTCTTTCATCCTGACAAAATAACACATCAGACTTTGTTTTATTTTGTTCCTGTATTGTTGCACAACTAGTCTGAGCACTAATTTGGTTTCACTTCTCTGCAGCAACAGTGTCTCTACAGCAAGGGAGACGGTCTTAACAATCCATCTCAGCCTCAACAACTTTGATAGCAGGTTGTGTGTGTGTGTGTGTGTGGACGCCATAAGCAGCTCATTTACTACTCATCAGCATCCTCTTTGATAAATAAAATACATACATTGTTAATTCTTTTTTAAATTCTTAGTTTCTCCTCCTAATGACAGGCAGAAGCTTTATGAGCATGGAGCTTGTATTTCCCGTGTGAATCGTTAGGGCCTCTCAGGGCACATCGCTCCGGTGCAGCAGAAAACAAATGCAGACGGTTCTCCACCCACTCCACCACAGGAGGGTGAAGAAAGTTAGAAAGTAAACAACAAATGAGCCTGTTAAGGTGACATTTAATCTTTACAGATCTTGTAAACTTCAACTAGAGGGACTTTAGTCTTCACTGTAATTGCTGATGAAGGTGGCAGCTAGAAACACAATCAATATTATTTACACTACTGTATGACCATTTACCTGTACCATACCACAAAGCACTATAAACCCATTACAAAGAACATTGACTTATTAAAGCTTACCTGGCCTTTTCTAGAATGGAGGACATTTGAAGATAAACTTTGTTGGAAATTAAACAAATGTGTCGTTTAGGTCAGCTGGTGGTGTCGATGTTTGCTAACCATCCAGAGACGTGATGACCCAGCTCATGTAATAAAAAAAGAAGAGATGGCAACAGCCTGTAGAAAATTACTGCAACTTACATATTTTCCTTTTGTTTCTGTGGCCGCCTGCTGAAAAATGGGCTGCATTCTCTTGCAAACCCCGCACCCTGCAACAGTGAAAACAGAGACGCAAAGGTTACTGGAGGGAAATCGACCAGGAAAGCTGTTCCTACAACACATACAACTGTCCACAGATTTCCAATTAATTTCCAGGATTATGCCTTCCAGTGAAAAGCAGACTGCTGTGAAATATATATGAGCTGGTAGGAACACTATTACTACTAAAAATAATAATCATGAAATAAGAAATAATTGGTAACAGCATTTAAATTTTTTCAGGATAAATTGTTTTATTTAACAGAAAAGGTAAAATAAATGAATTTTTCACAGTCAAACGATGTTTCTAAACACTTTAAATTAAACAATCTGCTGCATTTTATTTTAATGAACAAAACAACATTTGGCTTTTTAGAGCAAATTTCTGTTACTTCATCAAACTGCTGATTTAACTGAAATAAAAAATGACTCATCATTTGTTGTCCAAATCTTCACTAGGAGCTTTTAATAATAGAAAATTTAAGATTTTTCCCAACTAAAACCCTGTTATTGATCATGTTTCACAACTAAGATTCATTTTATCCATCCACTTAAGATTTTAGATTCTTCTCTCCAGTTAGGACCATATGAGCATGTGCCATTTTAACATACCCAGTATGTTTTGTAAACTGGGCACCATGTGTTCCAGTCACTGTGACTGGTTGGTATAAAAATAATGGCGGGACTCACAGGGAGCGTAGAACATCATGAGGATGGGCCTTTCCTCTTTCTTCAGCAGCTTCCTGAAGTCCTTTGAGAGAAAAAGAAGAAGCAAGAGGATGAAGAAGTTTGTGTTTACAACCATAACATTAAAAAATTCCTTGGATTGGAAGGAATTTTTTCCATCTTTCACGCCAGAGTTTGAATTACAATCTGGAAAGTAACATTAATGTGTGACATGTTTGGGTGTATTGGGAATGATCCCCAGCAATTACCACACAGTGTTTTAGCTTAACGTGTGTAAATATGACAGAGTTAGCGATTTTTGCATCTGCTAATGTTGACTGGTTGCACCAGCCATCTTGAATCAGGTTGTCTCTGGCTGTGTCCAAGTTCAGGTGCTGCAATCTTTCAAGACCGCATTTTAGAGCCAATTAAGACAACGTGAAGCAACGAAGTCGTCCAAATTCCACAGGTAAGGACGGGTCTGGTGGATCCATACTAGCCCACCCTATGCCATGAGTCACTGTGGGCTGAACTGGAGATAATTTAATATCAAGCGGTATGAAAATAAAAAGCTTACAGAAGTTGTGTTTAGGTTTTTTTTTTCATTTTAATTTTTGTTTTTTAAATATACGATTTAAAAAATCATAAGAATCCTCAAAAATGAGCTTGTATGGCGGGTCCCGTATTTCTTCATATAGTGCTGCTAAATTTAGTTTGAACTTCTGTTTAGCGCCACCACAGTTTGCTATGCAATAGGAGATATGCTTAGGTAGGGGCGGAAATAAGCCAGAAGGTTAGACCGTCCAAATGCACATCCGCTCACCAAAGGTTTTCAGGGTTAATGAAGAACCGGGGGGAGGGGGCTTGTCGGGCTAGGAAGCTTTAAGGCTGAACAAGAGGGACAGGGTCACACTGATTAGCATTAGCTTCAAAAGCTAATGAAGCTCTCAACAGAAAGGGAGAAGAGAAGCAAACCCTGCACGATGATCACAGCACCCAAATCCTTTAATAACACAGCCTCTTCATAATTCATCTGAAGTTTAAGGTCATGACTTACTTTTTCTGTTTCAACGTGGATGACATCCTTCGCCTCTGGGTTTTCCTCCCACAGCGGAGGTCCTGATGGGTCTTTGAGGAACGCCACCATAGACTGAAGGAAGGCAAAACAAAAGAGGAGTAGTCAGGATGAATCTATCCCAGCGAGTCCAAACAAAGGCTGCACTTAGCACTGAATGATGCTGGGGACAACAGAGTGGCAGGTGGTGATTTATGACAGAAGACTCTCTTAGTCGGCACCACATGAAGCTCATTTAGATGAACATGTTCAGGTAACCAGGAGTTATTTCACCTGTAAGGGTCTCGTCATAGGGTTGCTGTAAATATAACGAGCCATGTGAGTGTGGAGGCACCAGTATTTCATTCATTAATCAGAATATTTAATGGTCTTTAATGTGTCACCAGGACTATGCTGTAAGGGTTTACAGTAAGAGTTTCCATATTCTGTTGTTTCTGATGGAATCTGATCTGTTTTAAACGCTCACTCTAGAAATTGCAAAACATTTTCATGGTGCAATCACTTCTGTTATGAGCCAAAACAAAGACATTACTCCATGTTTTTATTACCTGCACCTCTATCTGGTCTTCCTAGGAAAGATTAAACCACTATTAGTCACTGTAAAACTTAGCTGCACATCTGAAGGTAAATCCAAAAACCG
>SSNS01000847.1:100869-115263 GCA_006937985.1 Aphyosemion australe
AACAGAGTGGCAGGTGGTGATTTATGACAGAAGACTCTCTTAGTCGGCACCACATGAAGGCTCATTTAGATGAACATGTTCAGGTAACCAGGAGTTATTTCACCTGTAAGGGTCTCGTCATAGGGTTGCTGTAAATATAACGAGCCATGTGAGTGTGGAGGCACCAGTATTTCATTCATTAATCAGAATATTTAATGGTCTTTAATGTGTCACCAGGACTATGCTGTTAAGCCTGGTTAATACGTTCTGTGAGCTCCGCAACGGAGAGACGCACACGGAGCGTCTGAAAGGTTTTCACATTCGAACTTCTGTTCAGGCAGCGGAGTGCTGCAAAGCAATTCCCCGCCAGGACAACAGAGGGCGTAGCGCTATTCTGTGATATCCTGCCACCATGACACTCATGTATCCGGTTCACGATAGTGTATTTACTCATGTGTTTACATTGTTTTAATGTATTTCAGAGACTTTTTAACATGGACTAATTTGTCCTTCATTCTCCTCCACCTCTTCATCCAGTCGCCACCTCTAAACCCACGTTTCCCGTCGTTTCCATCCACGTTTGCTCCGTATTTTGTGCTCCTTCAGTCACGGGTGAATAAACGTTCATATTTTCGGACTTTTCCGCGATGCGTTCTTCAATCTATTCTGGGTCTGCCGCTAAATATTTTTTTACTTATTAACGGAGCAAGGGCGGTGTTGGTGACGAAGTTACAGGAAGCGTCATCCTGACCAATCACAGGCATGCGCTGTCCGTCTCGTTCGACGGATGTTTAAAATTTTGGGCATGTCTCCGTCACCCTCCGTGAGCCAGTCGGAGAGCCCTTGCGCCGATGCAAAATGGCGGTGCGTGCGTCCGTTTCACGCAGACGGACCGAGTATAAACCAGGCTTAAGGGATTACAGTAAGAGTTTCCATATTCTGTTGTTTCTGATGGAATCTGATCTGTTTTAAACGCTCACTCTAGAAATTGCAAAACATTTTCATGGTGCAATCACTTCTGTTATGAGCCAAAACAAAGACATTACTCCATGTTTTTATTACCTGCACCTCTATCTGGTCTTCCTAGGAAAGATTAAACCACTATTAGTCACTGTAAAACTTAGCTGCATATCTGAAGGTAAATCCAAAAACCGAAACACAAACTTTGAATTCTCTGCACCAACTTTGTCTCACAACTACAATAAGCTCCCTCTTATCAGTCAATAAAAAAAAACCTTAATGGTTTTTGTGATTTCTTTAATCGCAGCTGTTTAATGGATTTTCTAGAACTAATCAGGAGTTTTTAATTATTCACAAAGTTGGATTTTGATTTTGTGACAGGCTGCTGCTGGCAGCTACGAGCCAAAAGATCTGATCTAAAACTTGTTTGCTAAGCTGTCTGGTATGTGTTGACTAGAGGTCGAACGATATTGGTTTTTCTATTGCCGATATGTAGGAGACATCATAAGCCAATGGCCAATATGTACTGAGAATTTTTATGGCTGATATCTGGATGTTTTCCACCTTATTTTCATGCCAAAATGTCACTAAAGTCAGTTGATGCGCTAATGCTCTGAAGCTGAATCAGTTTTTGAACTCTGAATTGAACTAACTGTTAAATCTTAACTTTGTGTTAAAGTCAGACACCTAAATAAAGTTAATTTAGAGTATTTATTACGCAGATGTTATTAGTGAACGTAAAAATACATTTAATTTAAATTGTGCAACAGCACCGGGCTGCCCAAGGACGTGCCTGACTTTATAATCGTCTTTACTAAGGACAAATATCGGCCGATGCCGATGTATAAAAATGGTAAATATCAATCTACCCCTAGTGTTGACCCAACACTGGTTCATCCCTCGAATTTACAAGCCTTTTTATGCATGAATGATTCTTAGGAAACAATTAGGTGCCTTAAACAACAACAACACATTCCTCTAAAATGGACAGATACTAGAATGAAAATCAATAATAAAAAAAAAAAACAGCTGTAGTCTAAAAAAGTCTGGAAAAATACTTTGAGTCATTTTTAAAACGAATCACAATAAAGCAAACTGAAATAGAAATAATGGATGATTTAGAACCTTTACTGTGCATGCACCATAAAAATATGAGTAAAAATCTCCTTAGTTAAATATTTAACTTGCTTCTGTCATAAAACCCATTTGGACAAGAACCAGAGAGGAGGAAAACACTGCTTACATGAGCCTAATATATATTTACAACAGGCAAAAAGCCATACAGAACCATCATTCTTGTCTACACTCAATGATAAATGGTAAAAATTGTATTAGTCACATAAATCTAATTTTTTCACTAAATTTGTCATTCCAGAATTCTAATTGAACAGAGTGGCCCAGTCCTCATCCAGCTAAGTCATTAAATAAGGATAATTGAGAGGAATCAGTTGTGTGACTAACTCGTTACTCAACACCACATACGCACGCATGCACGCACACACACACAAGCTCACCTTAAAGGTAGCAGGCCTGTTGTACTCCGTGTGGAACGTCCCATCTCTGCAGAACACAAACAACACCTGAGGTGATGAATGATGCACTTCTTCAGCTGCACGAACGGCATCACTTTCCAAAAAGCAATGAGGTGAGGACAGGTTTCCGACGGATTGTGTGGTTGCTCACTTGTAATGCAGGAGTTCTGCTCCTCCGTGTTTGGAGCTCGGGTCCACCTTCACTTTCTTACAGAGCTTCCGGCCCTCCGAGTCTCTGAGAGGGATCAAAGTGCACAAAAGAAACGATCTCTCTCAAAACCACAGATCTAGAAAAGCATCTTTCAATCTGAAAAAGCCACATTTAAAGTGCTGGACGATGGAAACCTACCATTGGTTACCATTGGTTTTTTGTCTACTTAAAGAACATGATTTTACTTTGTAGTGTTACCGTTTTCTACTTGTTTTTTTATTGATTTCTGTTGACATTAATTCATTTTTACATTTTTATTAAGACAATCAGCTTCAGCTTCACTGAGATCAAGTGAGCATCTTGTCACACCCACAGCCGTGAACGTGGTAAACAAAGCTCCTTGTCTAATCTATGGGCTGCTCCAGAACCAACACACATGCATATATTCAGCGTGGCTAAAATGGTAAACAAATAACTCTTGTTTGTGAGGAAATAAGCACGCATCTAGCCGCCTACACTAACTTCACACCTGCTGTAATGTGGCACTGTTAGCAGGTATAAAGTGCTCTTCCTCCTCTGTGATAAAGAGCACTGAAGATATGCATTAGAGTGAGATGGATGAGGGTATTTGCTGAAAAGAAAATCCAATGCAACAAAATTCAGGAAGGAAGAATTAATTTCTGGCTGTGAGAACCACAACAAGACAAATACAGTTCATGCTTAATGATGTTTGTCATTAGGAAGATAAATGCACCTATTTAACGTCTGGGCACGAGCATTTCAGGTGAGAACAATGTAAATAATGTCACATTAGGCTGACTCATGATGGCAGATGGCAGCAGTAAGAGCACTACAGGAGCAGATGTAACCTCGACACAGACTTCATTTGGAGCTTGGTCACCTGATTCAAGATCAGTCTGCTGCCTCCAAATGCTTGAAAAGCAGCCACAGGAGATAAGCGCTGTGAGGAAGTAATCCCTAAATATCCTATAAGGGTAAAAATCAGACAAGGCACCCTCAATCAACTTGTTACTGAACTCAGAACTAAGCCCTGAAGACAAAGAGCTCCACGTTTTCACCAGAGGTTTGGCATCTAAGTTTAAAAATGTTAGTGAAGCATTCCTGGTGGAAAAAAAGACAAATAAAATAGTGAAAGAAATGAAATGCCCCCCCCCCCCCCCCCCCCCCCCCCCCCATTTTTGTCTAAGAGTTGCTAAATAATTTTAAAGTCAAGAGTGAAATATCAAAACAAAAGGCTATTAATTCAGCATTGTTCTTCACAATTCAACACTCAGCCACGTTTGAACAGAACGCCTGTAATTACTTTCAAAAACGGGTTTTTTTAGTGTAATGTGAATATTCCCGACACCTGGGTACAGTTAAATATGACACACAGCTTTTATTCTCTCACGTGTCAGACAAGAAAAGAAAAAATGACTCAAGGGAAGAAAAAAATACACGATTATGAGTCTGAATTACAGTCTCAGTCTATTGGACAATGAAAAGGAAAGCCTCTCGCTCACAGGATAAATCAAAGCCCAGAAAAGTTAGAATGACCCACTGGTCACTGTTCATTCAGTACAACAAAGGCATTTCATCAGAGTTTATCCCACTGAATGTTCTCAACTGTTCTACATTTATCTCCTGGATCACATCAACTGATGAATCAGTGATGAATTCAAAGACTTTAGTACACTCACTTACATCCCCTTCCTTACATCTAAAGATTAGCACAATTATTACTCCACACAACTCGCTGCCACTTTTATTTTAGGTTGGCAGTCTGAAAAAAACTCCAGAACAAGGTGAGTGATCAGGTGAAATCTCAGTGCAGCCATAAAAGTACAGCAGGCCCTGGTTGATCCAGCAGTAGGATTGGCGCTCCACCAGGTGTGAGAGAATCTGCAGCTCAGAGAGGAGACTTTCAGAAGATGACCTGGAGTCAAAAGGGGCAGCAAAGAAGCCTCTTCTCTCCAAGAAAACCATAAGGGACAGACTGATATTCTGCTAAAGGTTTAGGGATTGGACTGCTGACGACTGGAGGAAAGTCATTTTCTCCAATGAATCCTCCTCAAGGTCTTCCATGGCCAGCATGATATAACTCCTCCAACATGTCCTGAGTAGAGCTGGGGGCCTCCTACCAGCAGGACATGCCTGAAACAACTCCTCTGGAAGAAGCCCACGGGAGGCATTGTGACCAAATGCCCAAACCACCTCAGCTGGCTCATCTCAATATGAAGGAGCTCAATAACCTCTCTCTAATGCTGAGCCCGGCTGCCCTACGAAGAAACTTCTTTAGACTGCTTGTTATTTGCAATCTAGTCTTTTCAGTCATTGCCCAAGACTTTGAGATATTTGAACTCCTCCACTTAAGGTAGGACCTCTTCCCCTGACCCAGAATCGGCAAATCACCCTGTTTAATTCGAGAACCATGGCCTCAGATTTGGAGAGGCTGATCTTCATCTCATCACCTTCAAAATCTACAGTGTTTCTCACTAGCAAGAGTTGAACAGCTGTGCCTAGAAACTCTGTCCATATAGGTAAACAGAACCGATGACGAAGTGCAGCCTTGAATGAGTCAAACCCTCACCAGGAACAGGTGCTAATTACTGTAGGGACTGGGACATGACTCAGATATGGGGACTGAATGGCCCTAACCAGTGACCCATCCCCCCCATACTCCTCCCAACAGCATGCCTCTAGCTCAGTGGTTCTCAAATACTTTCGGTGATGCCCCCCCTAGGATACATAGATTTTTTCGCGCCCCCTCCAGCACCCGAGCAAGAAGAAAGAGCGGGTCCAGGATTCCATAGCCAGGATGAAAATCATTTTGTGCCTCCTCACTCTGAAATCCAACTAGAACACAGAACACAGCCATTAATAAAAAATGGTACCTAAACATCTTCCCAGAGGAACTCCTCCAATCATCCAACAACAGTTTGGTGATGAACATCTTTTCCAGCATGATGAAGCACCAGGTCAGAAGACTAAAGTCAGAATAAAATGGTAATTAAATGTTTCCTAGACCTTAATCCCATTCAGAACTTGTGGTCAATCCTCAAGAGGTAGGTGAAAAAACAAACAAAACAAAACCAACAAATTCTGACAAACTCCAAGCACTGATGATGAAACTATTGGCTATTATAAGTCAGGATTTGAACCAGAAGTTCATTTATAGCAGAAAGACTGAAAGAAGGAGCAGGACTGTAAAAATAACTCTTTGTAAAAACTTTCAACTCTACTTCAGGAAAAATCTGACCAAAAAAAACTAAAACACTGAAGCAGCAAACTATGGAAACCCAAAATACGTTATTCTGTAAATGTTAGCTCTGTGGTTGCATGTTATATGTTGGGAGAGTAATTTAATTTACATGTTTGTCACTGAAGGAACCTGATCAATATTTTTGCTGCAGCAGTTTTTAGGTTTTGTTATGAAACAAAATCAGGACTCTAGTATTTTTTTTTATCTCACACCAGACTGAATGTTTTACTACATCCACTCCAGTCCCTTCTAAATTTCAAGCGGCAGCCCGGTCTTGTTGTCTGTTCCTGTATGAGATCATCCATCTCACTGGTGGAACCCAGTTGGCCAACACTCAGGTCGCTGTCATCTGTTCAAAGTGTGTCATTCTGGCCTTGGTGGCTCACTTCCTTGGCAGGGCTGACAGTTCTCACACTGTGACATGCACTCTAGTCTCTTTCTCCCTCTGTCCGCCATCAGCTCTCAGCTGGAGCGAGTCCATTTGAGATGGTGGAAAAATATGCCAAACAGCACAAAGCTTTGCTACGGAGCCTGGCACTGGATCTGTGTGTCCTACAGTGATAAACCCGATTCACTCGAGCTCCCCTTGTGGGTTTCTGGCCAAGTTTAAATCTCTGTTTAGCATTAGCGCACAATCTCTAAAAATGTGGAGTTGTTGAATGGAGAAAGGTCCCAAATGAACAAGAGTGGGTGCGGCCGAAACTACACACTAAAAAAATGACAAGCCTTTGTACTAAAAGATGGACACAGACACCTTTGACAATTTCTTCACACTGTTTATGAATTTAGATCTTTTTCTCTCTTCCTGTCGGCCTGGTTTTCAAACCTGGATAAGCTTGAGAGAGATTGTGAATGCTGGAATGAACACCAGGTGTCAAAGGGGGGTTGCTCCTTTCTCTTATTGTTTCCTGTGTTATGATACATCCTTTTTTCTCTGGTGGGGAAGAGGGTTCATGCAGCTGATGGGTTGACAGGTATCAAAAAAAGATAGCGGAACTGAACACTGGAAGGGCAAACAGAACAAAAAGCAAAAGGGAGGTCAGTTAGGGAGCTCAGTAAGTTGTACTTAAAGAGTTTCTTTTATCCTCTCAGAAGGAGAAACGCAACGATTGGTCGACATTGCTGATGTTGATCAGATTTGTAGTTACAACTCATCATAAACAGAGCATTTAACAGACAGGCACTAACCCTAACCGATATATAATTTGTGTGGGGGCCATATTGCTTTATTATTTCCATACCAGTGAAAGAGGAACATCTGAGAAGAAAACAAACACCAATATGAGTGAAATGATGATTTGGACAGACGAAGTGGAAGTGCTTCACTGAAAACAAATGAGTTGAATGCTTGTGCAGAGCAGCTTTCTGTCCATGGCTGCACTGGAATACATAAACATCTGGAACACAATCACCCTGCAGCTGTGATGCAGAAGTGTGTTTCAGTGGGTAAAGTTAGTGTGTCGCTTTGACATTTTCTGATGCTGATGTTTGAACTGTAAACTTTACATCAGGGTCTCATGGATGATTGCTAAGTAGCTACGTTTACATGGGCACAAGTAATCGGATTGAACGCCCTATCGGATCAAAAATTCATCATGTAAACATGTCAATCGGAATATTCTGATCCGATTCGGCCTGATCCGAATGAAATTTCATTCCGATTGAGAGAGGTGGTTTTGTCCGATCATCTATCCGATTGGCGTCCATGTACACAGCCATTCGGATCGTTGAGGTAAAATAATGCCCACTGCGCATGTGTGCAACTGCAGCGTTACCTCTTTCCGCCTCTGCACATGCTCAGGACAGATCGAAAACATGGCAGGCAGTAAACAGAAGTGGTCTGTTGCCGATGCTATTTTTTACTGGAAATACTACGGGAGCTCAATATTACTGAACGTCTCGATGGCCAAACGGCTAAAATTGCCGAGTTATACACTCAAGTGCATCTAAAGATGCAGGAAGCGGGAATTCACCGAAGCTAGAGAATAAGCAAATAAAATGCAAGGGAAAAGACGTTCGGACAAGATGGCGTTTGTTTACAATTTCTCTTCCGGGAAAGACAAGTCTGCGCATGCGCAAGCTATGGTGCGGGCATCGCGGCGTGATCGGATCATTCCAGTTAGTGTCCATGTAAACAGAGATTTAGGATTTCCGATCAACCAAGATTTGAATCGGATTGGGGAAATTTGGCGCATGTAAACGTAGCTAGTGAGCATCATTTCAGTTATATTTGCTAACATGTTTGGACCGATACGACCCATCAGAACAAAAACAGGGACAGTTTGTGTCCAGCTACAAACCTATTTACATTAGATTTCATTCAATGTTTCCAGCTCCGGTGGCCTAGTGGTAGAGTGTCCGCCTCGGGACTGGGAGATCATACCAAAGTCTTTGAAAAAATGGGACCCAATGCCTCCTCGCTTGACACTCAGCATTAAGGGGTTGGATTGGGGGGTTAAACCACCAAATAGTTCCTGAGCGCGGCCACAGCTGCAGCTCACCGCTCCCCACCATGGGGATGGGTCAAATGCGGAGATGTAATTTCACCAGTGTGTGATGAATACTTGGGACTTTAACTTTAACTTTACACATCATGTCTTCCGTATCATGTACCAATGTTCTGATGATTTGATGCGTTTGTGTTTGAATTTCTTGTTACACATTAATCGTTTCCTGCACCAAACACCCAAACAAATCCCTGGTCAGTGTAACGGTTGGCTTCGCCAATAAACCTGATTCAGATTATAGGAGTAGCTCTGCTGTCTTTGTTTCTGTGTGCGTAACCTGAGAGTAAATTAAAGTAAAGTTGCACTAATTAATGTTTACTTTATATTTAAAAAAGATTAGTTTGTGGAAACCCTTAACAAGTATTTGGCACGAGACCAGGAATTAAAAGTCATAACTACTATTAGAGAAACAAATTAGCATTTTATGGACTGGATGGAAATATTGTCTCCATTTAAGATGTTTCTTGTAGTGCTACATTTATAAAGACCTTACAGAAAAAACACAAATCTAACTTTAAGTCTTGTTCACTAAATACAGATGTCCACATCGAGTCGAGCTGTTAGCTTAGCTGTGGGGTGTTTACTGTCCAGACCAAAAAAAAAAGTATCGGACTAGTTATCACCAATCAAGCTTGTGGTTCTGGTTTAGATTGCTTGATGCATCCCTACAAATAACTGGCAACCTTTGCCTTAATAATTCTCTAAAAAATACTCAAAGTTTTTCCAAATTTAAAAAACAAAGTGTCAAATTAGGACAAATCATTATCATTGTGGATGGATTCAGATCAAATGTTTCAAAATGTATGGCATCTATGTAAAAATTAAAAAGTATGTGGTAAGATTTTACCATTTCAAAATCTTTGTATTTAATTAACCAATACATTATTTTGTTTTCTGGTGTTTCATAATAATTCCTAATACCTATATGATGATCTCCAATAATTTTCTGATCAATTCTGTTGGTTTATTTTCCTGAACAGAGCGACTGTCTAAACCTCATGGTAGATAATGTTTTGCATTTTGCAGAAAAACACATTGATGGTTCTTTTTTGTTTGTTTTTTCAAATTATTGTCACAATAAAAATATGTATCATATGTAAAGGTCACTAAAAGCCCCCCCTTTTAAATAGATACAAATCTGAAGCAACAGAAATAATAATAATAATAATATTTATTATTATTATTATTATTATTTAACAGAAACAAAGTAAAACAAATGTCAATATAAATTTTTTTCTTATAAACTGAAGACAAAAACAAAATGAAGATGAGTGTAAATTATATAAAAATAAAGAGTAAATGATAATTATTTCTAGAGGGGTCTGAGTCCCTTCATAAGAAAGCCAAGTAAACTATCAAGAAGAAACATTGGAAATCCTTTGGCAAATGATGTCATTCAGGGGGGAAAATACACCATATAGACCCAGAAATTGGACAGCTGAAATTATATAAAGACATGTGCTGCATTAGACCCAGAGCTTCAATGGCCCTAATAAGTGAGAGACTATCATCCAGATTGTGCTTGTACAATAGAATCGCTACAACGAGGCCATTTACACTTCAGTGAAAAAGCCATAAATTGCAAAGATGGACGACAGCAAAGACATTTTTGGGAGGAGAAAATTGCTCTGCCTTTTTACAGGCTGTCAGAAAATTTCCTGGACAAGAGAGGTTGTAATGTTGAAAAGGGCAGGAAGAAGCGTTTTTATCCCTTTACTTACCCACAGTTGACCCAGGCTATCGTGCCCTGGCCTTTTACTGTTTGGGCCACACTGGATAGCAGTTTCAGGTGGGAGTCTCCGGACGTGGCTGTGGACAGAGAATAAAAAGATGAACCTTGTTACCAGAGCCGTTCCATAGCTCCGGATAGACCAGAGACACAGGTGACTGTTATTCCCAACACTGAATTAAAGTTGAGCACAGGGTTTTCCTTAAGCACCAACAGCATCGAGCCACTTGGACTACTCAATTACAAAAAAGGCTTGAGGTAAAATTAATACATTTGATGCTTCATTTGGTCCACTAGGCTACATCCTGCTTAGTGACCATGTGTACCACAGAAAAAAGCACAAAGGTAAAAGGTTTGTCATTGCACCAAACACATGAAAAGCACAAAACTTACAGTAAAACAACTTAGCATTTTTGATTAAACTGGTGTTTCCTGCAGACACGATCCGCCTTTATGAGACCAGCAAAGATGCAGCATCCTGAATAATCCCGCTTAAAGCAAAGCTGGAGCTCACCTTCAGCTCTGCATACCTGTCAGATGTTTTCACCTTGTAACAATAAGAAGGTAGATTTGCACACAAGGTTTGCTTAAAGATTAAAATATGTTTAATCTACAGACGTTTACATCCAAGTTCTAAATTAACCGATGGATTAGTTAATAAAATATGCAAAAGATGCAATTCCAGCACAAAGTGATGAAAGGGAAAAAAAGAAAAAGAGACGATATAGAGTCTGGTGCAGGTTCAGGTTACATCAGCCTTCCACGTCTAACAATAATGCAGATCAGGACTGAAGGAAGAGTGAAAGCTTGAATAAAGTTTGGCTGAATGCCACTCACTCATTCAGGCAGCATGGAGAGTTTAAAACTATTAGAGACCGTGAAAGTCTCCAGTGTAAAAGATTAAAAACAGCCGTGGCGTACACTTCTTTATCTCTATTAGCAAGAAGGAAAACAGTCCGCACCAGCTGTAACCACACACTGTCTATTATCTCTGATTTATATCAGATATGGCAAGCAAAGTAGATTATTTTGAGTAAAATAAAGTAATATTCAACTCCCTGTGAAACACTATTCATCATTTTTATATTCCTCTGAAACCAAATGTGTTTTATTTACTGTATGAAAAAGAAAATTCCTCTCGGCGCTTCAGGTCAAATGTATTTTTAGAGATGAAGAACAGCAATGACTCCCCAGGGTAACACATCAAACCAGATTGGTAACAAAAACATCTGACAACCGAGGATCGGGTTATGACCATATATGGAGCAGGAAACAAGCAGATCCGGACTGGTTGTTGGAACTGTTCATTTGGCATTAAATTGCATCTTGGGTAATCCAATCACGAGTCAGGTATGAACATCTGTTGAGACATTAGGAAGTGCCTAATGAATGCATCTGAACACCATCATTTACCCTCAAACCAACACATAAAACAAAACGTGGGATGATAATCTGGACTGGCAACTCTCTGGTGTCTTTAAAATAATATCTGTCTGTAACAGCTACTGATTAATCAGAAACCCAGCTCAATATGTGAAAGCCAGATTCAGTGAGCTTATGTAGGCTGGTATGTGTCATAAATCATAAAATAAATCTGTGGCTGTGGGGCTCTGACATTCCTCTGGTGCAGATTCAGTTTCCTTCCTTCCCAGCCAGAGTACATTTCTCATCCTCTTAGAAATCTGCAAATAAAAATAGAATAAAAACCTCAGGGGGCATTAGGGATTCTCTAATGTGTGGGAAGAAACAATTTACGCTGTGTAACATCGTTTACCAGCTAAGCTCCGATTCTGTACAATAAGTATTTCCAAGTTCATTACTGAGACACAACCGCTGTGATCATCCCCATAAAGCAATCTGCAGGCAAGGATCCACTAAATATTCATTTTAAATACATTTTAGGAGACTGTGGCAGAAAGTTTATTAATTATGCAGAATCAGATGTAGGCAAAGTGCTTTTATTACAATGTGAACAAAGGAAATTCAATTAATTTAGTTCAAACACCAATAATATTCAGTTATGAATCATAATAAATGAACTCAACAGTTATCAGGAGCATATTTAGTCGTCAAGTTTTATTAGCAACATGAAATGTGACCATCGTGCATCAAAATCATGTATTTAATACTTACTCATCACCTGCATTTAAATTTGACCTGCATAAAGTTTTATACATAAGATCAACTGTCAAAATATTTGTGATGTCAAATTTCAATGGTTTTTGGTTCTCTAGCATTACAAAATAACTACTATAACATACAGTTTTAACAAATAAATTAAAAGTCTGCCCTTTCTTGTTGCTAAATACCATCATCTGCTTCCTGAACAGCTTCTGTTTACAGATGGAGTTTACATCCTAATAGCAAGATGAAGTGAAGCCAAGACCAAAGTGTACTGCTGTTATCTCAAAACAGCTTCAAGCTCCTAAATTGCATACCTACAAATTTAAATATCACCAGTAGCAGCTAAATGTAGCACATCTGGTGCATCCAGGGGTCAAGCCGAGCAGTAATTTACTGATAGTTTTGCCAAAATAACCATCTTATGCAAATTTGACGCTGGTGTAACGGTTTATAAACCAACATTAGCATGATAAGCTTTAAAATGTGTAGATTAAGGTTGTTATCAGACAACTTGTTGATTACCTTGCCAGCAATTGCACCCCAATTTGGCTTTATCTCACAGAAAATGTAAAACAGCTAATAGAGACAGAAAATGTAGTTATTGGACCTGAAGAAGACCACTAAATTATCCAAAATGAATAGGAAGTATTTATTTAGTCAGAAGACGCCATTGTATGTTTCAGTTTTATCTTGAGCAGAGAAGCAATGTGTTGGGTCTAGATCCACTCCGTCAACTGTCCAACCTTAAGTTATATATTAATGACTTTATCCAAAAGCTGTAGACAACCCAAACTTCAAATGTATGTAGATGACACAATTGTTTTTGTTTGCATAACTGCCCCTGATGGCAGCAGAAATAATGTCAAAATAAATTACCCTAACCCTAATCATTTGACTTTAAACAATAAAAATGAAGTATTAAGGCTGGGCGATATGGTCTTACATCAATATCACAGTATATTGAGGAATTCGCCTTGATAACGATAAATGACGACAACTTACCAGCTCAGTGGCCTAGTGGTATGAGTGTCCGCCCCGGGCCTGGAAGATCGGGGTTCGAATCCCGGTCGGGTCATACCAAAGACTTTGAAAAAATGGGACAGAATGCCTCCTCGCTTGACACTCAGCATTAAGGGGTTGGATTGGAGGGTTAAACCACCAAATGGTTCCCGAGCGCGGCCACAGCTGCAGCTCACTGCTCCCCACCACAGGGATGGGTCAAATGCAGAGAACAGTGTGTGATGACTTGGGACTTTAACTTTAACTACATGAATGCCCAAAACCAACCGTTGTCCACTAGATGGGGCTGTCACGTGTATTACATTGAGTCATGAGGAGGACCTCAGGGCCACAGGGGACATTCAGTATTTTAAGAGCAGGCTTAAGGCTCACCTTTTTAGCTTAGCTTTTAATTGATTATTGTTATTGTTGTTTGTTAGCATGTTTTAGTTTGACTACATCCTTTAATTTTACAACATATTTTACATTACAGTTGTTCTACTATTTATTTAATATTATTCATTAATTTTTATCCTTCTTAATTATTTCTACTCAATTACCATTATTAATTTGTATTTTATTTATTTATTTTTAATTTCATCCAGTGTTTCCTCTAGGGGGCCCTCTGCCCCGGGAGCGTCATTTGACTACGACGCCCTTGTCCAGACCTGTCGACCAATTGCTCCCGGGTCAGATCGCCCCACCGATGACGTTTCCCAGATTTATGGTTTTTCTGAACTCAGCCAGACGCCAATGTCTTGTATTCATGATGTGTGTATGTGTGTGTGTGTGTGTGTGTGTGTAAGGGGGATGGGGTTGGCTGGGAGGGGTGGATACTGAGGGTTTTGTGGGGTTATTTTAATCTGTATTGCACTTTGAGCTGCATTCAAGTATGAAAAGTGCATTATAAATAAAATTTGATTTGATTTGATTTTGATCATGTTGTCATGTGACTCGAGGTGATACAGCTTCTTAAAAGGGACATGAACGTCTCCAACCTACATACCTTTTAACCTTTTTTATTACCGAACTTATTGACATGGGAAAAATTGTATCGTTCAAGTCAGAAATTTTAATAACAATAAATTTTCGATTTATCGCCCAGCCCTATTAAGTATCTATGTGAATTTTGATTAAGTGGAAACCTGATG
>SSNS01000848.1:0-18800 GCA_006937985.1 Aphyosemion australe
TGAAAGAACACCAGCGGATCCACACGGGAGAGAAGCCGTTTTCCTGTGAGCAGTGTGGGAAAAGCTTTAGTCACTCAGGGGATCTGAAAACTCACCAGCGGATCCACACGGGAGAGAAGCCGTTTTCCTGTGAGCAGTGTGGGAAAAGCTTTTCTCAGTCAGGGCATCTGAAAGAACACCAGCGGATCCACACGGGAGAGAAGCCGTTTTCCTGTGAGCAGTGTGGGAAAAGCTTTAGTCACTCAGGGGATCTGAAAACTCACCAGCGGATCCACACGGGAGAGAAGCCGTTTTCCTGTGAGCAGTGTGGGAAAAGCTTTTCTCAGTCAGGGCATCTGAAAGAACACCAGCGGATCCACACGGGAGAGAAGCCGTTTTCCTGTGAGCAGTGTGGGAAAAGCTTTAGTCACTCAGGGGATCTGAAAACTCACCAGCGGATCCACACGGGAGAGAAGCCGTTTTCCTGTGAGCAGTGTGGGAAAAGCTTTTCTCAGTCAGGGCATCTGAAAGAACACCAGCGGATCCACACGGGAGAGAAGCCGTTTTCCTGTGAGCAGTGTGGGAAAAGCTTTTCTAAGTCAGGGAATCTGAAAACTCACCAGCGGATCCACACGGGAGAGAAGCCGTTTTCCTGTGAGCAGTGTGGGAAAAGCTTTTCTCAGTCAGGGAGTCTGAAACATCACCAGCGGATCCACACTAGAGAGCAGCAGTAACATGTGTGACCAGTTCAGACAGTTTTAGTGTCACCATATTTTTACTCTGATGGACCAGAGGACATTTTAAGGGGTCAAAGTTTCAAACCCAAAATTTTGTTTCAATAATACCATTCTGCATTTGACTCAATGTGTGACGTTTTCTTTTAAATGCAAATACACACCAATGATTATCTTTGCATAACAAATCATGCTAAAATAACTGCCTTTAAAAGCTTTTGATCCTTGTTTTATATAAAAAAAATACTTGTGCAACTTCTGAAAATCAGTATTGAAAGAGGACAGTCCATATTAACCATGCTACTCTCAACTGTTCAGTGCATAGAAAAAAAATGTAATTATCATTTTACTGTTGAGAATTTTAGCTCAAGGCAGGAATGTACTTAGTGGTTTAATGTTTGGTTTCTAAAAAATAAAATAGCTTCACAGAGTTTTTGCACAGTCAGACTAACTTCTAACAGCAGCAGGCCATAGTTGAAGGTATTTGTGTTTTTCTGTGCAAGATGATTACTTCAGTAGAGTACTTAGATTTGTACTGACTCAGTGATTTTTTTATATTTACAGAACAACTGGGATGAACTAGACTATAGACGGTGTTTGTGAAAACATGTCAGACAGTTGGAAAGTTACAGACCTATTTTAATATTGTCTGACACAAAAGTTAAAATCATCAGACTTGCAGGCCGACGTACGTGTCCTCTAAACATTTAAAAATAAAGATTTTTTTGCACGTGCTAAAAAATCCATCTCTCTGGGCTAAAGCCTACTTGATCAACTCAAAATCCGCCCCTGCTTTTAATGGTAAAATATAGTCACATAAAATATTCCAGTCCACAAATATTTAACATGACTACATTCATAAAATAGGTGAGGAATTGTTTCCATGGTTGTTTTAAAGAAGGTACAGGATTCTAAGTATTTTTTTAATAAATCGGTTGGTTTTCATACATTTACGGACGGATTGAAGATGGCTGACGTGGCAGCAGCACGCTCATCTGGAGTTCCTGAGTTTGTTAGCGCTCGCTTAAAACCAGATGTATATACAACTATTGACGACAAAGTTATTGCAGAGGATGAATTTCTACACTTTCTCTCTATAAAACTAAAGACTTTAAGTCAGGATGAGATTGTCCTGCTGGCCGTCAACACATTTGAGTCTGACTGGATCGAGACATCAAAGAAAACGCTCTTCGAGCTGTGCTCAACCACACAGCGTAACATCAGTCATAAAGGGGCGCAAAAAGACGTCAACAATGTAAAGGCTTGTCTGAAAGTACTAAATGAATGTGGGGACAATGTTCCTAGANGATTTCATCTGCAGCGTCATCTCCACAGGTCTGAGTGTCCTCCACAGCTGTAGTCCACGCCTGCATGGTCCGACCTGCAGAAACAAAAAAATAAAAACGAAGAGTTCTCACAGAAATCCTTCATAAATCCACAGATTCTTCACAGAACCTTCCTAACCTCCTCGTCCAGGTCGCGATCTGGTCCGAGTCCGGAGACCCGGCACTGTGCCGGCCTACTTGTCGCTGCTGCTCAGACTGGTCCTCAGCACAGCTTTCATCTGCTCATGCTCTGCAGCATCCTCAGCGTGACCCAGACCCTGGGGCGGCTCACTGTCCTGGCTGCCACTAGGGGCGCTGTTGTTACTGCAGCTTGAGCCGATGCGACCGGACTGCTGGGAAGCAACACGTGAAGAGAATCAGGATTCAGTCACTGGTTTGATTTTATTCTAAATAAAAGCATGCCAAAGATAAATCAACAATAGAAACACCTAACCTGTAGAGATTTTAATACGGCTTAACTCACACAGATGTTAGGTTAAAACGTTAGTAATACACACACACACACACACACACGCAGACAGGCAGGCAAACATCCCAATACCTCACGCTCTTCATCATCATCAGACTACATCAGACAGAAGGATTTCAATCAAAGAACACACACAGGAGAAGGAGGAAAAATGAAAAGCAGAACTACATTTAGAACAGAAGAAGAAAAGGAGGTATTTGTGAGGAGATGTTGGTTTGAGGAGCTCACAGGAGAGTTCACGTCCATGATCATCTTTCCTCGAGTCTTGTTGCGCTCGCGGTGGTCGGCCCGTTTCTGCTTCTGCTGCAGCACTCTCTCCCGGGTGGTTCGGTACTCCAGAGCGAACTCTGAGGATTTTACTGAACCTGTTGACGCTGACCTCTCTCACGCTGTAGGCCGGATGGCCCAAGTACAGCAGGAACGAGTGAAACCTGGGAGGAGGAATACGGGAGGCAGTTTTTAAAATAAACACTACATTTGACCACAAATAACTATTGAAAAAAAATCTTGGGTAAAGTTAAATCTAATTATATAATATCAAATTTAACAAAGTTACAATTAACTATTGGTATCTAATAAAATGTGATGGTTTTAAGCTAAACATGCAATCATCAACATTTTAAATGTGCTACGTCACAACCAGCGCTCCATACAAGCAGTCATGAGTGGCTGTAAATACAATCACAACTATTTCAACTCATCATCAATGTAAACTAGACTGAAAACATAGAATACGAGGAGGAAAAGTACCTGTTGATTAACCTGCGGTGAACGATCTTGAGGATGATGATTCTTTCTGCACAATCTTTGAGGAAGTCAGACATCTTCTGTTTCAGCTGAGGCTTCATCTCATGCTTGGCGATCACCTTCAGGTGGTCCCATGAGGCTTTATAGCGCCGCTCCATCTGGCACAAGTTCTCCTGCAGCTGGTCAAAATCCATCTGATGGAAAAGGTTGACGAGGAAAAACATTTACACATTAAACCAACTAGAAATGGTAATTTTGTATTTTTTGACTAATCGTTCTTAATATTCTATGATAAAAAAAAAGGTAACTTTTGTAAGTAAAACTGTTATTTTTGAATTCTCTTGAGACAGAACAAGCTGATGTGTGTAAACAGCACACAGCATATTCATAAGGAGGAGTGTGGCGTACTTTTGCAGAGCGTGTGATGGCTCCTATCTCAGAGTAGAGGTCGGTGCTCTCAGGGAAGTTTTCCACCACAGCAGAGCAGGTGTGATGCAGCAGGGACTGCTTATGGACCGTGTCCTTCACTTCGGGAACCTTCTCCAAATATGTCAGCTCAAAGCCTTTGGCCTGAAAATGTTTACGTCTTGATTTAGTTGTGTGACCTGTATTTCATCTTGCTAATGAATGAGTGATACTTTCCAGCGTGAGTGAACCTGTTCTAGTCGTAACCCACATTGGCGCCGTTGAGGAAATTTCCAATGGAGAGCAGCGTAGAGAGGATGCATCTGAGAGTTTTGTTCTTCACCAGCTGCTCCATTCCTTCCTTCAAGTCCTGCAGTGGCTCTGCCACTTCCTGGGCGGAGGACATGAAAAACACATCAGTCCAGCTGGTCTTGACCTCAAGCTGCGTTTCATTAGTCTGCAGGTATGCACACCGTGAATGGTTGCACCTCATCGCCACACATCATCTGCTCTTGTTTAAAGTTACTTTTAGCTGTAAAATCTGCTCCCAAATAGAAGAACTTTTATTAATTTTTGTTTTCCTGTGAGGTATGTTGATCGACACATAAGTTCAAATCAGGAGCACCGCGCTGACGAACACACTGTCCTGTATCGTGACTTTCATGGAGAGATAAAAGACAGCATCCTGTTGATCGTGAAGTTTACGGGACGGTAAAAAGTGTGTTTATCATTCTCGTGGCCCTCCGACTTTGAACTTGTTCTTCCTGGATGCATTGTTAGAGTACTAATGGAGCTCCAGCAGTTATGTTCTGATGACACACACACACGCACACACACACACACACACACACACACACACACACACACACACACACACACGCCCACCAGGACAAGCTGTTATGCCTGGAGTTTATTCAGTCTTTACAGATGCCAGGATCCACAGGCTGATCAAGCCGATGTCACTCACACTAAACTGAACTTGACAGTCGAGTTCTCCTCATAAATCTGAACCCAACGCCGCCCTCTGCATTAAAACATATCAGGCATTTACAGCTGTCGATCCCAGGAGAGAGGAGGGGGAACCATTAATTACCACCTTGACAAAACCAAGACTCCCAAAATTAGAAGTAATCGACGGTCCCTGGGGGCTAAATACAAACGATGCCACTAACGCCTGCAAATTAAGGTGGTAATTAACCCTTTATGACTGATTTATTTGCACTAAATCACTTTATAATTCAATCCCACTGCAGCTTCCATAAAGTATGCACCTTTGGATGTAGGAAGCTGCCTCTTGGCGGGACGCAGCTACTTTAGCTTGATGATCATTTGGTGCAGAACTCCCACAGTTGACTTTCACCTAATTTGCACTAAATATACAAAGTGCAAATCAAACGTGTCGGTGCATATCCACGCAAAAAGGAAAAAAGACTGCAGTGCTCTGAATGAGAGAAGCTGGGGAGGGTGAATTCCTGCATGGGGAAGGAGGGAGGGAGGGAAGGGGATGTCCAGGGCTAGCAGACCAGCTGGAGAGGGAGTTGAAGATATGCGGAGGGGAAGCTGAAAAGAATCAGAAACATTTGGCTCTCCATCCAAGTACACTCCAACTTTTGATTTGACATTGGACGTTTGGATGAGATGCTTTAAAGCACCAGATATTTGTGGCTAAAGCTTGGACTGTTACCTGTAATTCTGACTTACTTGTCATACTCTGCGTTGTCCTTGTCACAGTGTGCGTCCTTGTGCTTCTGCCAGTCTTTGCCGTGCTTGCAGGTGGTGAGCAGCACCACATCCTCCCCGTTGTGGACGTGGTATAAGGCATTCCGTGCATCCGAGCCGATACCGGTCAGGTAGCGTTTCCCCTTGAACACCAGCCTGTTCTTTCTAAAAGGCGGGATGGTGTTGTACTTGCGGTACCCCCTCTCCCCACCAGTCCTGGGGTGCTCCTTGGAGAAAAGGGGAATGGACACATCAAAGTTGGCCCTGAAGTTCTCGGTGCTGATGCTGGCTGTGGCCAGCATGGCCTGGCCGATGTCAAAGCCAAGGTCTTCCGTGTAGTCGGGCCACGTCCCCGAATACAAGTTAAATATGAGGTGGTTCCTGCCATCGTTCCACAGAGGCAGGCTCTGGACTTTAGTCTTCAGGTTGTGGACATACTGAGGGGAGATCTGGTCCCTATCCAGGGTGTCCACACTCAGGACAAACAGACAGGCCTGTCCAGGGTCTGAGGTGTAGAACCTGGACCCCTCAATGATGGCTAAAATGTTCTGGGAACTCTCTGAGATCTTCTCCCCTTCTGCTGGGGGTAAGCATAAACTTTGGATCCGTTCTTGTGGCACAGAGAGAAGTCAAAACACGAGTCCATGCGGCACCGTTTGCTTTTGTAAACACTCCTGTTGACGTCCCATTTCTGCCTGGGAGCTATGTGCAGGTTGTACTCCTCCGTGTCCGTCTGATCCCAGGGCAGGAACGCCTGTAACGGGTCGGAGTAGTGAGGCCACGGCCCATGCCGGCTCCTGGGAGCTGGAACACTCCGAGGTAAAACAGAAGCACTAGACACGCACCGGCGGAGACCTGGATCAGGTAGCGTTTTTTGGCCTGCAATAAGAAAGGTGAAGAGGTCCGAAGTTCGGCTCTCACTAACCCCGGCTACACCGCTCCATCCTCCGGCTGCTTCCAAGGATCCCCAACCCACCTTCTGCGTATTCTGATCCAAAATCCAGCAATTGATCCAGTGCATGTGGGCGATTTTAGACGAGATGTCCCATTCTCCCTCTTCTGTAGAGTTTCACCATGTCGCACAACGCCAACGGCGGGGCTCTGGAGCTCCAACACGGACCGGCGCTGCCCGGACCCCTCGGACTCGATCACACGCAGCGGCTGGTCCCCCTCCTGCTCATTCAGCCAGCTCCAGGGAGGCTTTCACACGAAAACAGCCCGACAGCGGACGGAGAAGTCTTCTCTCACGGCGAGCAGCGGCTGGGGTCCCCGAGGCTCTCCCAGACGTAAAGGTACAGCCCGGTTTGGAGGTTTAACACCGGGCAGCGCTAGCCCGGCGGTGCGACCACCGCGCTTCTACCCTCAAGCCTCGGGTCGAATTTCGGTCCCGGTCCGCTCCTTTACCTCTCCATGGTTCCTTGTGAGGAGCAGCGAAACACCGGGAGACGCTTCTGTGGAGCAGGAGCAGCTCAGCGGTCCAACTGTAACCTGACAAATCCCTGCATTCTCTCCACTCATTTATCACCTCCCCACAAACCCTCACGCGCCGATAGAAACCGTAAAACCTTATCGGCGGAGAGCCGCGGAGCGGGCGAAGTTCTCCGGTCAGCGCGAGCAGGGGTGCAACTACCTACTTTCGGAGGGGTATGCAGACACAAAATGGGCGCCCCCCACCCCCGTGCAACTGACGCCCCCTCCAGCTATTATACCGTACCACAAAGTGTGCACCAGCACCAAGAAGCAGACATGAAAAAAGGTCACGGAAGATAAGTCTCAGTAAGGGGGAAGAAATTTTTGGACATTTTATATATAAAAGCTAGACTGGCAAGCCATCCTATATATGTGAATATATAGCCCTTTTTATAAAACAATGCCGCCAATTTGCCGCAACGCCGATGCGGCATCAGGGAGCGTTAGGTCGTTTATAAGAGCTCAGACCGTGGCGGTAATGTTGCTCAATCATGTCAGTTTTATAAAAGATTACGCGATGGCAGCAAAAAGGAGGTATGGGGGCGGTCTCTGCACTGTCACGGACTTCCGTGTATTTTGGACATAACTTGCTTTTTATTGCGATTGAAGCCGTGCTCCTTAAGTTTTTATTTTAACAACCAGCTACAGGTGTGTGTCATCCACCATGCCTGTGAGCTGTCAGATGATCTGAGCAGCAGATCTAACAGAGAGAAGCTCCCGGAGCACCGCGTCGGTCCAGTTAATCATCTCAGCTGGTTCTGTTTACAAACGTGAAACTTAAGCGCGTGTTTACTTTCATTTTTAACATAGTTCCTGGCCGGAGCGCAGCATTAATTCATCACATGGTCATGACACCTCCCTCTTTTGCGCCAAGGCTTAATGTGCGTTTATAAGACCGGCGAAGCCGCAATATTACCGCAATATTACTACCAAGCGTGGCGGCACGAATGCCGCAAAATTCCCGCAACATGATGCCGCCATGGCGCGTTCATAAGAAACATGTTGCGGTAATATTACGCTGATTTGCCGGCATGGTGTGTCTTATAAAAAGGGCTTATTAGTATATATAGTCTGGCCACGAACCATTGACGGCTCTCAGTCGTGAGGCGGGATCTACGGTTGTCTTTCAAAATGTCAGCACGCAATTGGATAGCGCTAGGACCAATCAGAGTAACGAACAACGTGACGTAATCACAGCGATGGAAAAGCAGGAGGCATTAATGGCGTCTAACATCAAAGATTTCTGTCGTTTTTGTATGAAAAACATGTGAATATCAGGTGTACTGGGACATTGCACTACTTTGATAAAAATAAGAAGCCGCTAAGTATATCAGACAGACTTACGCATGTTGGAGTCTAAATAATCCAATGTTGATGACAAAGCCGTTTCAAACGAACGTGGATCCTGCGTTGCCGCCATGTTGCTTGGGTTCGCGGCCGCAGCGCTGACATCATCGGCTACTCCCACTCTGTGATTGGCCCAAAATATAGAACGCTGTGATTGGACAACCAAAACTATAGCGAGCTGTGATTGGACAGCCACAGGCTGCGAGGATTCCAATGTGCCTAGACCAAACTCTGCAAAGCAAGAATTTGGTCCAGACTGATAGCCTAGGGATACGAATGACAAAAACTAGTCCCGTTGTAATGTGACGTTGTAAATTTTTTCTCTTTGTTTGTGAGATGCAAATTAGCCATGCTTTCAGAGGCTAATCCTTTTGTGAGGCTAAACGGCGCAGATAAAGCGCCCCCGAAACTAGCCAGAACTACCTTTCTGAATCACTTCTCCCCTGAAAATCTCTGAGCAGGGGGTGTGTGTGAAATGGGTCAAAGTTTACAGAGCACTGGGTGGGTGAAGGAACACATAAAACTTAATGTCTAAAAAAGCTAACTTTTCCTTTAATTGCTTCCAACTCTAATGGAAATCATGTTTGGTTGTTAAATGACACTTGAAACCAGGATCCCGTTCACCAGAGAAAATGGTGTCATTTACAACGGGGGTTTTGCTCTCAGAAATGTGCCTTTTTAAACGAACCATGTGTTCACAGTAACGTTTCGGTCTCCTCTCAGCCTGCTGCGTTCGCCATCAAACACACCATATACCCTTAGTCTGAACGCTTTTGGAACATTTCCTGGCTGTGTGGTCTCTGCACGATGCTGATGAGGTCTGGGAATACATCCAGCAACTCTCCTTCATTCTTCCTTGTGTAAACTTCTAATGCACAGTTTAAAAAAGCTCTTGCAGAATTGTCTTAGTGCTGAAACATGAGCGGATAAGAAAGGACATGCAGCTGCAAAACAAGTAACACATGTCAAACATCCCCTCCCTAATCCGCCAGAATACAAAGTTGAAAAAAGGGAGCATATGTGTGCGTTTGAGTCTGTTTTTAATAGATAAAATGCTCCTGATTGAGCTTACACTGCAAAAACTGATTTCTAGGAAAGTTTAAAATAAAAACAAATTTATAGACATTTTATTTTATCTTTAGTCTAAAAAGAAAATAAATTCTTCTCTAAAAAACAGCATTACTTAAAATAAGGTAAATAGTCCTAAATATGTTCCAATTTTTTTTTTTTTAGTAAAAAAATCTGCCAATGGGGTAAGCAAAAATTGCTTGGCTAGGTATCGTAAAACCAGCTAATAAAGCAAAAAAAAAAAAGATTATTTTGCAAATTTTACTCAAAACATGAAAATCTGGATCATATTTAAGAATATTTACCTTATTTTAAAGAGACAGTGTGTAGTTTCATGGCGATAGGGGGCAGTACAAACATTTCAGGGTAGTTTTACACCATATCGCCGTGACTGTCGCTAGTTTAACAAAACATCACAGTAAATGTTTCCTGTCGAGCAGAAAGCATGCGACCTCGGCGTGACTCCTCAGACTTTGATAGTCCTTCAGTTAATTCCATCGAGAGAATGCAATGCTAATGCTAGTTTTCTGGCGGGGTAGGTTCAACTTAGTAGTAGCAGCTTTGGTGGCCTGTGCCCTTTGTATTTTAGACCTGATTTTTATGGTTATATGTTACGAAATTGATGATATTTTTCAACGACTGGACGTCATTTAATTCATTCTCAACAATATTTCGACATTGTCACTTTAAGTAGTGCTATTTTTCTAAAGAAGAATTTATTTTATTTTTAGACTAAAAATTAGGATTTTTTTACTTTCTTAGAAATCATTTTTTGCAGTGGAGAAGTTTATAAGTGGAGAAAGAAGTGAAAGGTTGATCCAAGGGCTGACAAAATTAAAATAATCAAAAATTAAAAATACTTATTGATCATGTTTTTAAAATATTTTGACCATCTGGGGGTGAAAAAAATCAATCTAGACCAAATAAATATTTGAATTTAGCTCAAAAAGTTTAATTTTTCTAGATAATGAATCTCATAACCCTTTCCCCATATTAAAGGTGAAAAATCAGGCTTTCTATAATAAAAGGTTTATTGCTCAAAAGCATTGGTAGAATTAGGAAATAATTGAAAACTTCTTAAAATTTCAACTAATATTTTGCACTTTTTCTCTTTCAAAATGTTTATTTTGTCATTTTAATGGAAAATAATTTTTTCCAAGGTGAGCATTGATGGTATTACACAAGATGAGTCAGATTTACAAGAATCAGGCTGTTAAGTAATTTAAGGGATCAAAAAATCTAAAAATGCAATTTTCTTGTCAAAAATAAGTTTAATTTATGAATATCTGGTCTTTGTATCACATTTCATCCTGATTTATAGCTCCAAAACAGAACAAAACCCCATCTGAAGACGTCACTTTCAATTGTCTGTGTGAAGATTAAAACAGAAACATTATCTTGAAAAGATTTTAACTTTTAAATGAAGCAATTTAACAAGATGCATTTTGTTAAACGTGTTTAAAACATCTTCTAAGTGGATGGCCATGAGTGTTTATTACAACAGACTGAAAGCTTTGGTGCTTTTACTGTTTCTGTTCTGATATTTGAGTCGTTTCTGCCTGGATGATGGCGTTTTTAGTGGTTTGCATTAAGATGATTTTATGCACAACACAATAAAACTGAAAGGCACAAACCTTCCTTTTACGAAAATGTGTTTTTAGATGGTACTTGTATTATAAAGTAGTTTTCATACTTACTGAAAGCCACCAGAAAAATAAAAGATGCTTTTCATTTGAAACATTATGAAATATTCACGTTGTAAACACTCGTTTCTCATCAGAAGCAGCCGATAACATCACCGCCATTCTTAATGTCGCCGTGGCTTCGAGAGTTTGAAACCCTGGCTGGATAAATGAACCAAGCAGTGGGTTAAACAAACACCTGGATTACCGGCGACTTTTGTGGCCCTGCAGCCGGCTGCTGCCATGAAGACTTGCAAATTCAGGCTGCGGTAAACAAATATGCGCGGCTGGAAGGTAATCTTTGGGTTCAGTGAGTTTCAGGCTGGAGGAAGACAAAACAGCCTTTGAGAGTTTTCAGGCCTCTGCTGATCAGTCGCTGATAAACTTCCCTCTGGATGATGTAACAAGCCGGGCTCCGGCTACGACAAAAGGCCGTGTGTTTTTATGAAGGTGGGCACAGCTAGAACTCATAATGGGTAACACTCTGGGCTGTGTTGTGTTAGCTCTTGAGGATTCTACTCAACGTTACAAATGAGTTTACCAGTTACAGCCTGTAAGCTTCCCTCTAAAACTCGTGAATAAAGCTCTTTGTTAACCTTGACCATAAAAAGATCAATTCAAAGACATTTTTAATGAAACTGTTCCTTCTCACTGATGAACCTGTGACGCATCATCTGGACATAATGGCGCCAGAAATACAGCAAAAGGATCAGCTGGGATAAGTAGGATTGAGTTTTTGGGATTGTGGGAATGTTGGTGCAGCATTTTATGCTCAGATCAAAACAGACCTGACCTGTTACAGATGCAGCAAATCCACAACATCTCTTTCGTTCATCTGTGTTCTCCTGGATTTCTCCAACTCAGGCCGGTTCTTATTTTAGTTTAGAGATGGACAGGAAAATCAATCACCACCTTTCACTTTTTAATCGTCGTCTTTTCCTCTTTTCCTTGTTTCTTCTTTCTCTGTGACTTAGCCTCTCTGACCCCGTGACTCAGTCAATTGTTCCCCTGCACCGCCCACCTTTCGTCTGTTACAATTCATAGGTTTTAACTGCCCATGTCGCCAGAATTAATGAAATCTTTATTCTCACCGAGGTTTGTTGAAATTTAGAGGAGCGAGAAGAGACAGTGAAGAGGGGGAAGAAGCGTTATCACTGTGCAGCCAAATAGCTCAATAGACCCTGTGCACGAGAAAATGCTAACTTCCTGTTTTGAGACCAGATGTGGAGTTGTACATTTCCGGTAGCTTTATTTTGCGGTCAATCGCTACTGAAGATGGACAATAAAATTGTGTTAAAAATATGATTAACGGAAAGATCGCGTTATGTTACAAAGAGCAGAAGGTGACCCCTGATGCAGACGTTTTCATAAAAAAATCAAATGACCAGTTTTTACGTTTGAAGAGTGGATCGATTGGTTGTTGTTTGCATCACTCAACACAAAAGCAGAACTACATTACGAAATGAGAAGAGACACCGTCTATATTCAGAAGCACATCTCTGTATAGTGACAGTTCTTTTGTTTTAAACAGGCAAATGTTCAGCATTCAAGCTACAGGTGAGCATTAGTCAAAGCCAGATGTCTCCCCTACTACACACAGATTAGCTAGCGCAGTCAAGTACGGCTACACAGAATGTCAACAAACCGTGAAAAAAAGCCACAGGATATAAAAAATAAATGAATATTTCGCTGGTAATGGTGTCTATATATATGAATTTATGAAGGGTGTGTTGTGACTTACCTTCAAAGTTACAAATACAAATACTGAGAAATATAAAAAATTAATCCTTTCTCTCTTTTGCTCTGAGGCGTGGGGGGGGGATCGAGTCGATGAACGTCATCTACAGATATATTCGGTAAATGTCCCAGACATCTTGAGAAATGTAAATCGCTGCTTGATTTATCCAATTGGTTGACTTCTTGTGGAAAACCCTACCATAAACAAGGCAAAACTATCACACCGGAAACGAAGCGCTCTACAGGAGTTTCCCCCCCGGAAGTAGCATATGCTAAGGCGCACATAGTCTCATCCTTTACTAACAGGGAATAAATCACATAAATCAACCTCAACAAACACAGATGAGAAACACACTTTTCCCCTCTGTCTGGTATGTGTTATCATTCGCTGTTCAAAGCCTTTGAGGGAAAGCTGCGAAGGAAACACGGCAGATCAAAGTCTTTCTCACTCAGCCTCTCCTCGTGCAGGAAGCGACAGATGTTGGTGGAGAAAACGATGCAGGGAGAAGGCTCGGGATGACTTGTGAGGACTTGTTACGACTGCTGCTTCGACTTGACGGAGTTGGGTTAATTATGGATGGTCTCCTCCGCCGGCGAGGGCAACAGGGACGGCCGAGGCCCAGCTGCCTTCCGGCTACATCTGCATCAGGTCTTCTAATGTTTTATTACTGCTCCAGGAAGAGTTGGACTGCTGGAGTTCCACTTAGGATTTTAAATGAGCTTTCTGACATAGTAAGTTAACAGCAGTTTCAGCTGATGTTTTATGGCTGACCCATTTTACTCGCAGGTTATTAGTGAGACGTACCAGCCCAGCTGAGAGGAAGATCCAGAGCTCAGAGGAGAAACGCTCCAGGTTCCTTCTCTTGTGGTTTTTTTAAGAATAAAAATCTCTTTGGGAGTTCAGAAGAACTCTGAAAACATTTTATTATGTCAAAAACAAAGAGTTATAGACTTAAATAAATGCATTAACATTTTTCTTTTTGCTGGATCCCAATGTCCTGTAATCTAATCGCCCCAACTTCTTCACTTTCCAGCCAGCACACACAGGTGGGCCCCATATGGGATCTATATGGGCAAGCCGTATGGGTCCCAACAGGGTTTGTCCATGGTTTCCATGGTGGCCCCACAGGGGTTTGCCAGTGTTTGAGTCAGACCCTCTGAAAACCCATGTAGGGCCAGTTAAAAGCTACGTGGGCAAAAATCTTTCTGGGCAAATCCCCATGGGGCCACAGTGGAAACTGCAGACAAACCCTGTTGGCTTGCCCATATAGATCCCATATGCCCCCCCCACCCCACCCCCCCTATGTGTGCTGGCTGGGTTCCAACTNAAAGGGGCGCAAAAAAATCCACGTTACTCTCACGGTCCGTGATGCTTTGCGCGAAAGATGCAAGCAACTTCCGGTCCGCGTTTGTTTACATTGAAACGATGCGATTCCTTCGTGCAAATCCTCTTTTCATGGGCTTTTAGAGACTGAAAACATGGATGAACACCAGCTGTCACAGCTCTAAAGCCTAATTTATACTTCTCCGTTTTTGTCAGTACGGACGGACGACCGCCATGATCCGTCGTTGCAAGAGCTCTGCAGCAGGCCTGCAAGGTCGGACGGAGTCGAGCTCTCTTTTCTAAACATCCGTCCAACGAGACGGAGAGCGCAAGCTTGTGATTGGTCAGAACGCCGATTCTTTAACTACGTCACCAGCTCCGCCATCGCCGCCTCAAAAAATAAAAAGAGAGCCGACGATATCTAGCGGCAAACACGGAGCAGCTTGAAGAATACCTCGCGGTAAAACTCCGAAAATATGAACGTTTATTCACCCGTGACTGGAGGAGGATAAAGATGCGCAGCAAGCGTTTTATTCATGGACGGAAATGACGGGAAACCTGGGTTTAGAGGTGGCGAGCGCATGAAGAGGTGGAGGAGGATGAGGGACAAGTTTGTCCGTGTTAAAAAGTCTCTTAAATGCAAAAAAGCACACTATAAACTGCAAATATAAACTGTAAATGCACTATCTTGGACCGGATACATGACAGGATACCCCAGAAAAGCGCTACGCCCTCTGTTGTCCTGGCGGGGAACTGCTTTGCAGCACTCTCCAGGGGACGGAGAAGTATAAAATAACGGGACACCGTTACACTCCGTCTGCCTACTGAAGCAGAGAGGTGGGGGGGATGATCTTAAAGTCTGGCCAAAGCTAACGTACAGTAGCATTTTAGCTACTTTCTGAACTCAGTTGCGTCTGACAGCGAGGCAATAAACAATCTTAAAAGCTCTGAGGCTTATCAGTACCTACATCGTAATAAGGTTGTCGGTGTTTTGTTGAAAGAGGTGGGACACAATCTTATTTACTTAAAAGCAGACGTAGAGCCGAGTCAGAGCCTTAAACCCCTCAGCACCAAGCCTGGGTTTTAGTTTCTACATCAGGTGAAATACAAACAGCAGGATGGCACTTTTAGGTTAATAACAGCAGTCTAAACGCACGTTACATTATAACTATTCAGAAAATTTTACACATGAAATAATTCCTGTTGTTGTTGTGAGACTGCTGTCAGATCTCTTTACTACTCGGCGTCTCTTCTCCGGAGTTTTGTCATATCCAACTACAGAGTAGGATGCGGGTGTTCCTCTCTGGGGGTTTTCACAATAAAATGAAAGGAACGCACAAATAAAGTTTGTGGTGGTTTTAAGTTAAGATTTTTCAGCCACATCCTTCTGGGTTCCTCATCTCTGGAGAGGCGGTGAGAACCGTACCGACGCTCGCAGCTGCACGCTCTCTCACTCATTCTTCTTCCGGCACTCGGAGAGCACAGACGCTTTTCCTCTTCTCTCCCTTATCTTTTCCCAAGGCTCTTGTCCTGTCTGTCTATCAGGGCATTTTTCTGCATTCCTCCTGAAAACTCAATTTTATATTAAATCATGAATTTGGTAAGCTGGACATTCAACAGGATTGACAAGATTTTTTCAACAATGAGAATGGAGCAGGGGGCTCCATCCTGTCCGGACAGAACGCACCCGGTGGGGTATATTTTGGATTCCTGGAAGGAGTGGAATATTATATGCCTCTCCCAGCTGTCCGTGGAGGACGTAGAAGACACATGGATATTTGGAATTATGATTTCTGGATCTCTTCTTATTCGAGTTGGAGGATTTCTGGTATTTCTGAAATTTGGAAAGTCGGGGCGATTGGAATGGCACCTGAACTCAAGGAAAGTCTCAGCTGGGCAGAGACCACTCAGACTCAGACGTTGCTCGAGGTGATTCGCAAGCTAGAGGTTCTAGCTGCGATCCCGGCGTTAGCGCGCAAAATGAATGTGATCTTGGAGAAGGTTCTGCACGGTGTGGCTAATTTAAACCCAATTATTGGATTCACTGAGGGACTGAAGTCCAGCTAAAAACTGCAAGGCTGAGAGAAGATTATCTCTGCCTGTTCCTAAACAACTTTTCTTATCTGAATCTGGCGCCCCTGCAGCCTTGAGCTGCAAAGATCCACCCCCACAGAAGGAATACATACAGATGCTGTGAACCCCGCCCTACCCCCCCGCCTTTGGAACTGTGGCCTGGCCTGCCAAGGACATCGTACTGAAGGAGTCAATGTGCTCTGCGTACCCTCTATCTCCCTCCCACCTCTGAACGTCAGGAATCGAGAACACACACTGAGGCTGCGCTCTCTCTCCCTGGAGCGAGGAGGTTCCCAGCCCCGCCCTGCCCACCTCTTGGAGACCCATGTCTGTCTATATATGTTGCCCCCCTCCNTTTAAGCTCTAGCTGTCCTTGGTTATGCTACTTCTGCTGCCGTCTTATAATTTCTGTTTTGGGAATTGAACCCAGATTTTGAGCTGCATCGATTTCCTAAATGAGACCAGGCTCTGCAACTTTTCCTCTGAAGGATGTGTTGTGTTCTCACATCATTACGGAGGCCCGGCACGTTTCATTCTCATCTATAATTATCCTGGTTGGCCAAACAAGCCCTGAGAAGTGGCTGTGAGAGGAATGCGTCGGAATAAACCGGCGTCAGCACAACGGGAAAACCTGGAGCACTCGGTTCATGTCCTGACCCGGTAAAGTCGCTGGAGCCAGGAAAGATTCGTCTTCAGTCTGGGACGTAATTGTGGTGTTTGGGGAGATGCGGGTCGGATTTTTTGCTTCGTCATGGGGAATGCGGTGATTCATCCAAAATGAAGCTTAACATCTGGCCTCATTAATCATTTCTTTTCAAGTCACAGTTTCCAGGGAATACTTCTCTCTTTTCATCACATTATCGCTCCTTTTTCTCTCCATTACTCCCCTCATCAGCACTGCTTGGCCCAATCCCAATACCCGCACTTGCACCCTTGCGCCCTTCAATTGTGCGTTCCCGGCCAGGGGTGCGAGTGCGTAGGGTGTCCCAATTCTCAAGTGCGGAAGTTGACCACGCCCCTTTTGCACCCTTAATCCGCACTTCACCCAAGCCTGCAGCGATGCGGACTTGGGTGAAGGGTATTACCCACAATCCATTGCTACGTGGGAATTTTGAGAAGGAGGTGGAGCAATGGGTCAAGTGCCTTTTCTGAAAACATGTATTTTCAGGTGATAGAAGTTCATTTTAAGACGGTTAATGATATTTATACATGCTCTGAGTGTTCATAAATGTGGACAGCAATTAATTTAAATTTAATCAAATAAGTGTTTATTTGTTTGTTTGAAAGCTGTTAATAAAGATTTTTAAAAAAGCACAAACAGCGACCGGCATCCCAGCATGCGTCACGATCGATGACGTAATGCTCAGTGTCCCAATTCGGCAATTATTTGCACACTTGTGTACTACGCACTCGAAGCCTTACTGCGCACTTCCTCTAAGCGCACTTCACAAAAGGGTGTAGGGCGTAGTGTGAGTATTGAAATAGGGCCCTTGTCATCTGTTGACATTCCAGCATGCATCATTCTCGAGTTATTTCTTCATTGCCCAAACTCGAATAGGCGTGGCACCCAACAGAGGACGCTGGACAACTCCACTCATTTAGTCTCTTTTATTACTTTTCTTGACTGATGAGTCATAGGTTGATACCCTTAACAAATAAACAAATAAGTTACATCATCAGCAGTTATTAGCAGACAGATTAGATATAATAGACTCTAGTTGTACATTTAAAACTTATATCTCGCTTAGGGATGCACACAATCTTGGAAATGTACCCCAAATAACTACCAATTATAGTAAACTTACATTTCTCATTTAATCTAATTTAATAAGTAAAATAAGTAAGGATACATACCAGAAGCATCTCTGTGGTTGCCAAACACTGAGCAAACAAACTGAGGTCAAACAAACAGGAACCAGCTGTCAGGTTTACTAATCAAGTCTCTCTCTACCTGGGAGCAAGGTGACCACACCCATTGCTTCTGGCATAACACTGCCCTCTTGTGTGCAAACATGTAACTACATAACAAATTCAAGCACCAACAATGAAACAAAGTATTTCTACATAACAGACACCACCAACCCGTCCACGTTTCAAACAGATTTTCCCCACTCGGTGACGCACCCACTGAGAAGCCGACTCTGGTTATAGGTAGCTCCATAGTCAGAAACGTGGCATTAGAGACTCCAGCAACCATAGTCAAATGTTTGCCAGGGGCCAGAGCGAGCGACATTAAATCCTACCTGAAACTGCTGGCTTAGGATAAGCGTAAATACAGTAAGATTGTTATTCACGCTGGCGGTAATGACACCCGGTTACACCAATCGGAGGTCACTAAAATCAGTGTTGCTTCGGTGTGTAAGTTTGCCAAAACAATGTCGGACTCCGTAATTTTCTCTGGCCCCCTGCCTGATCGGACCAGTGACGACATGTTTAGCCGCATGCTGTCCTTCAACCGCTGGTTGTCTAGGTGGTGTCCCGAAAACAACGTGGGCTACATTGATAATTGGAAAACTTTTTGGGGAAAACCTGGTCTGATCCGAAGAGACGGCATCCATCCCACTTTGGATGGTGCAGCTCTTCTTTCTAGGAATATGGCCAATTTTATTAGTCCTCCCTGACAACCCAGGGTCCAGACCAGGAAGCAGAGTCGTAGTTTAACCCTCCCCTCTGCAGCTTCTGTACTGTTACCCACCCACT
>SSNS01000848.1:20707-32667 GCA_006937985.1 Aphyosemion australe
GCGTTCCCGGCCAGGGGTGCGAGTGCGTAGGGTGTCCCAATTCTCAAGTGCGGAAGTTGACCACGCCCCTTTTGCACCCTTAATCCGCACTTCACCCAAGCCTGCAGCGATGCGGACTTGGGTGAAGGGTATTACCCACAATCCATTGCTACGTGGGAATTTTGAGAAGGAGGTGGAGCAATGGGTCAAGTGCCTTTTCTGAAAACATGTATTTTCAGGTGATAGAAGTTCATTTTAAGACGGTTAATGATATTTATACATGCTCTGAATGTTTATAAATGTGGACAGCAATTAATTTAAATTTAATCAAATAAGTGTTTATTTGTTTGTTTGAAAGCTGTTAATAAAGATTTTTTAAAAAGCACAAACAGCGACCGGCATCCCAGCATGCGTCACGATCGATGACGTAATGCTCAGTGTCCCAATTCGGCAATTATTTGCACACTTGTGTACTACGCACTCGAAGCCTTACTGCGCACTTCCTCTAAGTGCACTTCACAGAAGGCTGTAGGGCGTAGTGCGAGTATTGAAATAGGGCCTTAGTTCACCTATTGAATAAATGATAAATTCACTCAGATAAAGACAATAAAGTTTCTCTTACTAAATAGAACTTCTACTGAGAAATCACAGTGTAGCCATAGAAACACTACTTGATATATATGGTGTGTGTGTGTGTGTGTGTGGGGGGGGGGGGGGGGGGGGGGGGCGTGTGCCTGCTCTGTCTTCTCAACACCCAGTAGCCCTTTTTATAAAACAATGCCGCCAATTTGCCGCAATGACGATGCGGCATCAGGGAGCGTTAGGTCGTTTATAAGAGCTCAGACCGTGGCGGTAATGTTGCGCAATCATGTCAGTTTTATAAAAGATTATGCTATGGCGGCAAAAAGGAGGTATGGGGGCGGTCTCTACGCTGTCGCGGACTTCCGTGTATTTTGGACATAACTTGCCTTTTATTGCGATAGAAGCTGCTACAGGTGTCTGTCATCCACAGTCCCTGTGAGCTGTCAGATGATCTGAGCTGCAGATCTAACGAAGAGAAGCTCCCAGAGCACCGCATCGGTCCAGTTTATCATCTCAGCTGGTTCTGTTTACAAACGTGAAACTTAAGCACGTGTTTACTTTCATTTTTAACATAATTCCCGGCCGGAGCGCAGCATTAATTCATCACATGGTCATGACACATCCCTCTGTTGCGCCAAGGCTTAATGTGCGTTTATAAGACCGGCGAAGCCGCAATATTACCGCAATATTACTACCAAGCGTGGCGGCACGAATGCCGCAAAATTCCCGCAACGGGATGCCGCCATTGCGCGTTCATAAGAAACACGTTGCGGTAATATTACGCTGATTTGCCGGCACAGTGTGTCTTATAAAAAGGGCTAGTGAGTCGTAGCAGATCATACTGAGCCAGGATCCTCTGGAGGTTTCTTCCTGTTAAAAGGGAGTTTTCCTTCCCACTGTCGCTAAATGCTTGCTTAGTATGAGGATTGTATCAACACAATGACACTAGTCAGTGTCTTGATGCAATCTGCTGGGTTCCTTATATAGGAAACTTTTTTACTGATTGGCTTATGAACCGAACTGTATTTGAATGTTTACTTTGTGAAGTGCCTTGAGACGACTCATGTCGTGATTTGGCGCTATAGAAATAAACTGAATTGAATTGAAGGGAGGAAGCAGCTGAGATAGGATGTATGAGTGAAGCCAAAAACCACTTTAGAGGTGTTTCTCGTAAGGAAATAACAACACAAGATGGTCAAAAGCTCCAAAAAGTGGATTTTTGCATGATATGGTTCCTTTAAGATCACAGAGAGCTCCCAGTTAAGCAGGTTAGATCCACAATGGTTTCTGACCACTAAACCTCAGTAGAATGGTTTTTAATCATAGAAGTGGCCTAAGGAGTTGGATCTTGGTGATGGTGTATCCATGCAGGCGTAGCTTAGGCCGTTCTGAAGGATGCTGGTCTCATCTCTAGGATAAGAGCTCTTCACAATTTAGCACCATGATCTTCTAGCAGCTCTCGGCTATCAGAGACATTCCAGGACAAGGACCGGGCTGCAGTCATGGAGTCATCCTGGGAACAGTTTTCTTCACTTGTAGAGAACAGCGAGGGTGCAGGAGAGCACCTTAAGTAATAAGTAAAAAACGTTCTTTAGTTTCTTTACTTTTAAAAAAGTTTTAGTTTTTGTTTTCTACTTTTTAAAAGTTTATTTATGTTTTATTTCCTAAAGTTTTAAAAACTTTGAACTTTTCTTGTTTGTCCTTGTTTAAATGTTTCAACTTTTGACTAAAAATAATGAAAGGGATGAAAAATGGTTGTTTGCACTATAAAGATACAAAAGTGTCCAGAAGCGCTTTGATATTCTCCTGAGACTAAAACACCGGGCTTTATTGTGGTCTACAGATTTCTCTGTGACCAGAGGTCCAAACATGGGGCTAAAAGTTAAGCTGAAGAACTCGTTAGTAGGGTTGTAACGATGCTTCGAAAATCGATTTAAAATCGGTGCAAACTAGTTTAAATATCCATCGTTGTAGAAAGAAAAGAAAATCGATTCACTGCCAGAGATGTCCGAAAGACTAAAGCGGAACTAATATTCCGCCGGACGGAACTAATGTTTGGTTCCATGTTTCAGGCCGTGCATGGTTTTATGACGAACATGTTTCCGGTTTAGCGCCGGTTGTGCGTCACGGCTATAAAAGTAAGTAAAACGAGACGAATATTCAGATTATATTCGTGCTTACTAAGGTGTTTACATGTTACCCATCAGCTGCATTTGTTGTTATTCTTTAGCGTGCTAATATAGTATTTAACGATCGTCATTTGTCGCTAATGCTAAAGCTAGCCCATGAGTGCTGTGACGCACATGCTAAGCTGCTAACATACCTTCAGTAAACCACATCTACACACATGTAACTTGTTCCTGTTAAATAAGCCTGCTGTTCAAGTTCACTGTTAATAAACGCGCTCAGAAAACTTCTGGTTTCCCTGGTTCTCTGACCGGAACCTACCATCCTCAACCAGTCGGTATATCCTTTAATTAGTCATTTCCATATCATGTTTAATTACCGCTATTACTTTGTTCAATGTTAAGTTTGTTAGTAAGACAATAGAAAGTTACAATTTGAAACAAGGCCTAAAGGGCAATTGTAAAAAAGAATATTTTGCCATAAAATAACTGAAATTCATTTTGTTGTTAAAAATCGTAAAAAATCGGAATCGTGAACTTATAATCGGCAATCGAATCGTGAATTGAGTGAATCGTTACATCCCTACTCGTTAGCTCTAAAATCACACTTCATGCATTTTATTCTTTTAGTGACGACTGCAGATGATTTCTGTGCCTCCATCCTCAGGTCGTTGACATGCATCAGATGCGTTAAAGCCAAGTTGTCGTGCGTCATCTTCAACACGTCCACATCACATTATGCTTTGAGTTTACATATTTAAATCTTGCAGCCAGCTGGTTGCACAGACTACACGTCACCCACGTCACACATGATCTGTTTGCAGAAAATCTACTTTATCACGGATTGAAGCTTTTATTTTATATTTTAAGCTCCTCCCTCAACCGACGCCCCACTTTGCAATTACGAAGGATTAGGGACTAATATCTAATTATGCACTGATATGCGCTAATGCATTTTTAATAGCAGCTGGGTGTTAAAGGACGGGGAACATTGATTTCTTTGGCAGAGGTTACAGCAGCAGCTGCTGCATACTGAAGCCATTCAACGCTAAAATGTTGCTCCCGCAATGAGACACAGTCAAATGCATTTCCCTCGCTACTCTTTTATGTCAGAATAGGGAGGGCGTTAACGTCTGTTTGAATTATGATCTGGAAAAAGAGTCTTTATTGATTTGCTACTTTGTGAAAGGGATGACTACATCGCACAGACAAGTGAGATTGAGTGCCGCCGACAGTCGGAAAGAGGATTTTTTTCCTTTATGGAGTCAACAAAAAGAATCCAGAGCTAGAAAATCCAGCCAATTCATGCATACGCAACCGTAAAGGGTCCCGTCTGCAGGCTGAGCAAATGCACGCCTCAATTCTCCAAGAAATGGATTCAAACTCCCCATTTGTTTGTCAACACTTGATTGTTCTCAATGTTGCATTTGTTAGTCTTGATTACTCTAATAGGCTGCTGGAACAAAAACATATCTGCATAATATTTCAGAGATTGATTGGGATGGAAATTGCTCCGTGGGTTCAATCGGTGTGGCTTGGCCCGTTTTAATTGGCTTCTGTTAATTAATGCCCAATGTGCAGACAAACTGAATTACTTGCAGATTATGTGCATGTCATTATCTCCTAATTGTTGCAGTAGGAAAGTGTGTGTGTGTGTGTGTGTGTGTGTGTGTGTGTGTGTGTGTGTGTGTGTGTGTGTGTGTGTGTGTGTGTTCCACATGCATACATACTTATTGGGTTAACTCTCCCCTCTCTTGTATTACTCTGGAAAAATCACCTGGCTTTAACAGCTTGCACAGGTCATTAAGTTAATAAATCATTAGGTTTGAATGCTTTAATCAACTAAAAGACTAATAAGAAAAGCTCAAGTTTATTTATAGTTTTGCCAAATGCATCAGGATTATTGACAACATAACATTTTAATGTAGATTGAATTTTTTATGACATTTATCTAAAACTTGACCCTTAAAGACCAAGTTCACTTGTTTTAAAGTCACAGTCCCAAGTCATCATCACACAATGGTGAAATTACATCTCCGCATTTGACCCATCCCCATGGTGGGGAGCGGTGAGCTGCAGCTGTGGCTGCGCTCGGGAACTATTTTATCATGGTCTACAGCTGCCCATGCTGATTGAGGGTACAGACTCTCCGTTATTGTTCTAAAGGTACATGACACCTGCGGTGATTCAGGATGGTGTAACGAGTAATATCAGTGAACAGTGTATACAGTGTAGCATCGTCTGTAATATCGAAACTCTCGCTATATATAGATCTATATCTTGGTGTGTGGGCTTATTTTAGTGTTTTAAAAATTGTAAATACAATATCATATATAGGGGTGCCCAATCCTGGTCCTGGAGGGCCAGTATCCAGCACATTTTAGTGGTTTCTCTGCTCCAACACACTTGATTCAGTGCTTGAATCACCTGTGCAGCAACTCACCAAGCTCTGCAGAAGCCTGCTAATCACCTGCTGATTGATATCAGGTGTGTTGAAGCAGAGTTAAAATAAAACCTGCTGGATACTGGCCCTTCAGGACCAGGATTGGGCACCCCTAGCCTATATATTTTTTTAAAGATAATTGCAATTGAAGGTAAATGTACCATATTGGTGCAGATCTCAAACTTTAATATCTGTCAGATATTTCAATTTACTTTAGTCAGCAACTCTCATCTTTTTTTCATTTTTATCTTGTTCCAGACAACAGTCTCTTCTACACTGGCCCCAGTATGCAGAGCATGCGCCTGGTGGTCATGTCAGAGGAGGAGAAGAAGTCCGTTTTGATGGAATCCCACAATAACCCTGGTACTGGGAACCACAATGGTGTCAGAGGTACCCGAAACAGGGTTGTTGCTGGCTATTACTGGCCAACATTGAACCGGGACATCGGTGAATGGGTAATGGCCTTATTTGAGTTAAGAAGCTAAATCAGGTCATCATCATTTTTTCTAAAACATCTGTAGGCTATATAATTCTATAATTAACTGAATGTGTTTACTTGCACACTTACATTGCAACATTAGTTTCTGTCTTTTTATTTTATGGTTATCAATTTACATCAACTGGTTTTTTAGTTTCCTAGACATATTGTTTGGAATACATCTTTCAGGTCAGATGTTGTCATCGCTGCCAGATGAATGACCCAATCAAGACCGTGGCACCAACATTACATCCCATCAAGGTACATCTTAAAGCCATTTACATTTAATTTTCAAGTTAATAAGCTTGTCTGCTGCAGGGTAGCTTTAAAATTTCACTTGATAAGTTCTGTGACCTGCAGGTAAAAGAACCTTGGGAGGTGCTGGGCATGGATTTAATTGGACCACTCCCAGAAACACGTCTAGGGAACCGATTTGTCCTGACCATGACCGATCTGTATACTAAGTGGGTGATTGCAGAACCTCTTAAGTCCAAGACTGCTGCTGAGGTCTCTACAGTCATGACGTCTAAGTTATACATGTTTGGCATGGTCAGGAAAATCATCACTGACCAAGGAAAGGAGTTTGTGAACCAGGTCAAATTTGTGAAAGTGTTAGTCGTACCTTGACATATGAGATGATGTATTTAGACCAAATCTGCTCATGCCACTGCAGCTCAACGACAGCATTTTCAGCATGCTGAATATTAAACATGCTGTCTCCAGTGCGTACCACCCCCAGACCAACGGGCAGGTTAGCATTTGGATATCTAACCTTGAGTAACTCCTGTGAAATTAGTCATGCTTATTTATCTGTTCTACAATACAACTCAAAGGATGAGAGGACCAACCAGAACATTAAGCGCGCTCTCAGAAAGTACGTGAACCAGAACCACGATGACTGGGACGTTCACCTTGCTGCTGTGGTGTATGGCATCAACACTGCAAAGCAGGTATTCCTATTTTGACATTTTGTATTACTTTTAAGCTGCTTCACAGTGTAGCATCGTCTTANACACACCCCAGTATGCAGAGCATGTGCCTGGTAGTCATGTCAGAGGAGAAGAAGTCCGTTTTGATGGAATGCCACAATAACCCTGGTACTGGGAACCACAATGGTGTCAGAGGTACCCGAAACAGGGTTGTTGCTGGCTATTACTGGCCAACATTGAACCAGGACATCGGTGAATGAGTAATGGCCTTATTTGAGTTAAGAAGCTAAATCAGGTCATCATCATTTTTTCTAAAACATCTGTAGGCTATATAATTCTATAATTAATTGAATGTGTTTACTTGCACACTTACATTGCAACATTAGTTTCTGTCTTTTCATTTTATGGTTATCAATTTACATCAACTGGTTTTTTGGTTTCCTATTGTTTGGAATACATCTTTCAGGTCAGATGTTGTCATCGCTGCCAGATGAATGACCCAATCAAGACCGTGGCACCAACATTACATCCCATCAAGGTACATCTTAAAGCCATTTACATTTAATTTTCAAGTTAATAAGCTTGTCTGCTGCAGGGTAGCTTTAAAATTTCACTTGATAAGTTCTGTGACCTGCAGGTAAAAGAACCTTGGGAGGTGCTGGGCATGGATTTAATTGGACCACTCCCAGAAACACGTCTAGGGAACCGATTTGTCCTGACCATGACCGATCTGTATACTAAGTGGGTGATTGCAGAACCTCTTAAGTCCAAGACTGCTGCTGAGGTCTCTACAGTCATGACGTCTAAGTTATACATGTTTGGCATGGTCAGGAAAATCATCACTGACCAAGGAAAGGAGTTTGTGAATCAGGTAAAATTTGTGAAAGTGTTAGTCGTACCTTGACATATGAGATGATGTATTTAGACCAAATCTGCTCATGCCACTGCAGCTCAACGACAGCATTTTCAGCATGCTGAATATTAAACATGCTGTCTCCAGTGCGTACCACCCCCAGACCAACGGGCAGGTTAGCATTTGGATATCTAACCTTGAGTAACTCCTGTGAAATTAGTCATGCTTATTTATCTGTTCTACAATACAACTCAAAGGATGAGAGGACCAACCAGAACATTAAGCGCGCTCTCAGAAAGTACGTGAACCAGAACCACGATGACTGGGACGTTCACCTTGCTGCTGTGGTGTATGGCATCAACACTGCAAAGCAGGTATTCCTATTTTGACATTTTGTATTACTTTTAAGCTGCTTCACAGTGTAGCATCGTCTTAAGAATGTGTTTTTAAACTTAAGTTTAAAAAAAATAAAGTTATTGACAAGTGCAAGAGAAAATTAATTGAGAGATTTTGTGTGATCAGCACTCCACCCGCCACAGTCCCTATTTCCTGCTCTTCCACCGACATCCACGTCTTCCTGCTGTGATGAGCACCTGTCCCATGGACGATGACTTTGAGGTTGCAGACCCAGAAGAGGACATCGACACAAGAGTTGAGGAGATGACAGTTCTGAATGAAATGGTCTGTGCATTTGAAGAGGGCTGACTGACAGGGAAAGGAGAGTTGTTGAGGGGAAATGTGGTTAATACAATTCTCATTTTTTTTTTGTGTATTAAACATTTTATCTGCTTTAGTTGCTAACTTTTCTGTATTTCTATATTTCCAGAATGAGCATTGCCATGGTGACTTGGTGAATAATAAATATTTCTATTTCTCTCTCTGCTTTTCATGTAATTTTTTTGTAGGTTCTTCACAACATTGAGAGGGCACAGGACACCCAGAGGAAGACCTTTGGAACACGGAAAAGGAAGCTAGTGAGACAGTGTGTTGTTCAAGCAGGCGATGATGTTCTTTTGTCAGGAGATCCAAAAAGGAGACGCACAGGAGATGCATTCTCCAGCCATCACCAAGGACCGTACACTGTGGCCAGCATCACCCCAAAGGCGGTGGCCACTATTGTGAAGGGAGCAACTTGCCAGAAGGTAAACGTGTCCAGGCTGAGGAACTACCACAGATCAAAAAGTAAGCATATGAGACGTAATAAGAAGTCACAGTTAAATATTGATTTAATGTTAAAAATGGATTAAAGTTGGTATGTCATGCCACATATTTGTATATTATCAGATCCACCAACTGATGGGAAGTTTCTCCTAGACCACTCATATGGGACTCCTGAATGGCAGATTGATCATCAGTATGCCAGTCCAGGCGCAAAGTGGCAGAAAGACTTGGACCCTCTTCAGTCCAGTCTGGTAAGGCACATTTCTATGCAGTCACGTTGAACCTTAATAAGTCAAAGTCGATGATAGTTTTAGAATTGCTGATGCATGAGAAACAATGCCAGCCTTTTTTTGTAGTTGCCCTTTTAATCTTTATTATTTTCTATATTGTATTGAAGCAAAATCGCACGAAATGCTCTTCATTTAGGTGGAATATGTGTTGGACCAAAACCGACCTCCAGGAGAACTCCTAGCGAAGGAAGACAATATCTGCCTAACTCGAGAAGACTTTTGGAGCCTGGGCTTGGAACAATCCATGGAATCTACTGTAAGTATATATTGTTACTTAGTCTAATGCACTGCAAAGAAAATATAATGTAATGCAAGATTTTAAGAATACTTCTTGGAGTACTATAGCAAAATCTGTAATGCTCTGTTTGAGAAAGTAAATCTGTTGGGCTTGTACCTGGTACTCAGAGTACCACACTGCCAGAAAGGAAACACTGAAAATAAAAAGCTTTTTATTTCCATCAATATGTGTCTCCTTATTCAAATAATCTGGGTTGTAACATCCTCTCAATCTTTTTTCTGTTGTTCATGCTCTTGTAATCTGTTTGTGTTCCGCATTATTACATTAAACCTGTGAAAATTATAAAGTGGTCCTGTGTAATTTTATATGGATATAAACATATGAGTGTAGTTAAATCTGGATTTAACAAATGGTTAACCTATGAATACCTTTAGAAAATATTTTCAAACATTAATTTCGCAACATTGTGAAAATTTACACTATGGTATTACAAAGAATTAAAAGTTATTTCAAGACAAAGTGGCAAACTAAGAAATCTAACACAAAAGTAGAAAGTAAACAAATTTTAGGTGATGAGCCAAATTGACTTTTGTGCAAGAATATATTACATTTCATATTAGAAAACATTCATAGGATATGTAGTGCAAATTAAGAATATCTGCTGTATCACAATGACACATCTGCAGCTTTTAAATGAAAATATGACCTATTGTGTGGGGAAACAAATAAAAACAAACATGTACTAGGTCACCTGAAGACTCATCAGCCAGATTAAGTGTTTACTGACAGTTTACAGTAGACATTATCAACAGAACATCAAGATAATTCCAATCAATCGTCTCCACACATACAAGCATAAGCACACTCGACTACAAACACGATTTGTAATAACGCAAGTTCAGTTTACAATAGGGCTAACCCGCTCGGTCAGCAAGTGGCAGTATCCTCGTACACTGCGGAGTAAACTGCCATTAAACAAAACAGAAGAAGAAGAGAACATCTGCACATGCGCAGTACGGATCGGGTAGACCCGATCTGTACGGTCCGACGTTTTCATTTTTTATTTTTTTTTTTATCTACATTATATTGAAATGTTTCAATATTGCAAACATTTTAAGAGATACTTATTATTTTTAACATCTTAACAGATGCTCTGACACGTAACTATCGTAAAATGCGTCGACCGGAAGTTGACGCCTTTCACGCATGCGTGGTACGGATCGGGTTTCCGGTACGGATCGGGTAGTGACAGGGCCCATCAATGTCTATGAGCTGGAAGACGCAACGGCATGTTTAGGAAACAAACGAGAGCCTCGTGACCAGGCACGTGACCGAGACCCTGGTCACGTGACCCGCAGAAGCGGCGCTGGCGCTAACGGAGCTGCCGTCGCGCTGCGGTTCATAAACGGGACGTTTTACTGGGAAAGTACCAAAAAGTAGCGCTACAAAAGATATTTTTTCCGGTACCGCTACCTACAGAGTGTTTTCGGTCGGTACCAAACAGGTTCTGAGTTCCTGAAACGAGTCCTAGAACCAAGAAGCTAAGACGAACGCCTTTCAAAATAAAAGACAAGGCGCTTCACTGCACAATAAAATGTTGGGGGGAAAAAATGTAAAAATGAATAAAACTGAACAAACAAGGGATACCGAAATATACAGAAATGATGGCAACACCAGCAGGAAAATAAGCTAATGAGCAAGCAGTGGGTCAACAGGGGTTCGCAGAAAAGCCAGACTGAAAAAACACGTCTACAAAGAGTTTTCATAAACGTCCTTATCTTAGTAAACTAGCTAACATGAGTATTTACAGAATAACCACGGCTGAAGATGAGAACAACTTACCTAATGCTCAGTCCTCCTGCCATAGTACTCACAGCTCCAGGCCAGCAGCTCACCTCACTAACGGTCGCTTCTCCTGCTTAAACTCCACCCAGCCAGGAAATTAATTAAAATCTTCTAGACCATACAATTCTTTTTACAGTGTAGATTTTCTGCAAACAGATCATGTGTGACGTGGGTGACGTGTAGTCTGTGCAACCAGCTGGCTGCAAGATTTAAATATGTAAACTCAAAGCATAATGTGATGTGGACGTGTTGAAGATGACGCACGACAGCTTTAACGCATCTGATGCATGTCAACGACCTGAGGATGGAGGCACAGAAATCATCTGCAGTCGTCACTAAAAGAATAAAATGCATGAAGTGTGATTTTAGAGCTAACGAGTTCTTCAGCTTAACTTTTAGCCCCATGTTTGGACCTCTGGTCACGGAGAAATCTGTAGACCACAATAAAGCCCAGTGTTTTAGTCTCAGGAGAATATCAAAGCGCTTTGCTGATGAAGGTTCTCAGTCATCCAGGTCATGGTAATCCAAGGGGTTCAAATGAAGGCAACTGGACTTCTTTGGTTTCTTGAAGACGTTTCGCTTCTCATCCGAGGAGCTTTGTCAATTCTGACTGGAATATGGAAGGGTCGATCTTATAAACTGTAGCTGTCTATTGTTGCTCAACGAGCAGCATCTGCCTGTGAATGCCCCCATGCCATGTGCCAACAACTACACAAGCGCATGGCACAGCACAGGAGAGCCACCTCTTCAGGCCAAGACTCTGCAGTCCACCTACACCTGAAGGACAAGGGCCACACCTTTGAAGATGACAAAGTCCACATTCTGGACAGAGAAGATAGATGGTTTGAGAGAGGAGTGAAGGAAGCCATCTATGTCAAAATGGAGAAACCATCATTAAATAGAGGAGGAGGACTCAGGTTTCACCTTCCCAGCACCTACAATGCAGCTTTGAACCAAGTTCCAAAACAGTTTCAGTCCAGTTCACACCCTCCTGCATCTAATCAAAACAACGACTCACAAACAATAGAGGCTAACG
>SSNS01000848.1:32767-144266 GCA_006937985.1 Aphyosemion australe
CCGCCACAGGCGCCCGGCACCAGCATACACCCCGGGGCAGAAGGTCTGGCTCTCCACTAGGGACATCAAGTTAAAAGACACCACTAAAAAGTTGGCGCCCAAGTTCATTGGTCCGTACACCATCTGTGATGTCCTCAGTCCTACCTCTGTCCGTCTGTCCTTGCCCTCGTCCATGAAGGTCCATCCTGTGTTCCATGTTTCCCTGCTGAAACCTGTCTTGTCCAGCCCACTGTGTCCTCCGCCTGCTCCGCCTCCACCTGCTCGGCTTGTCGGGGGCGGACTGGTTTATCCTGTACGTCGGCTCCTGGATGTCCGTCGCCGCGGCCGTGGCTTCCAGTACCTGGTGGACTGGGAGGGTTACGGGCCCGAGGACCGCTCCTGGGTTCCTCGGGCCTTCATCACCGATCCCGTCCTCATCAGTGACTTCGAGGCCTCTCGTGCTGCCTCCTCCTCCGCCTCCTCCTCCTCTGCTCGGCCGCCGGGTGGCGTCCGTTGAGGGGGGGGTACTGTCATGGTCCAGGGTGAGCTACCTGTGTCTGAGTCTTGTTTGCAGGTGGGCGTGTCTGAGAGTTCCCAGCTGCAGCTAATCCTGTCATCAAGGCCCAGGGGATTTAAGGAGCAGTGTGACTCAACACCACGCCGGATGATTACTCAGTTTGGGTAGCTCTAGCCTTCTGACCTGTCTGCCATAGTTTGTTGCACTTGCAAACCTGTCTGCTGCCAATTCAGTAACCTGCCTGTCCTTCCTCCAGGTTCTCAGCATCATCTCATCTCTACTTCATACCTGACCGGATACCTGCACACCACGTCATACTGCTATTCCCCTGGCCGCTCGCTCTCAGCCGCTCACCTGACCTCGCCATCCTCCTCCAGCTCACCCGGACCTACTCTGCCCTCTCCTCACGCTTCACAGCCCCCCAGGAACCCGTAAGCCCTTCAGAGCTCTACATTCTCACCAGTCCTCCTAAATACTCACTCGCTCTCCTTTCCCAGAACCCCTTTTTGGATATCCTGCTACCTGTTGTCGCAGCGCCTTCAGTTCTCGTTATCTACCCTCCGAGCTTCTTTACTTTTGTAATAAATTATTATTATTTCTACTTACCTGGCTCTGTGTGTGATTCTGTATGTCGTGGGTCAAGAAGCTGCCCCTCAACATGACAAGTGCACGCAGACACTGAGAATGGATGTAACTGCAAAGAAAATTAATTTTACAAAATTAAAATAATGTTCCAGGAGAGCAACAGGGATAAAGAAGGAGCTGTTGATGCTTGGGGCTGAAATGGAGATGAAACTAGTAATGGGACATTTGAAGCTGAGACTGATTCATTTACACACTAAAGAATGCAATCAGAAAACAGGACCCTCCACTGTGCAGGAGACCCAACTTCAAACTGAAGATGAACAGCAACACACCAAACCTAACTAAGGAGACCTGCAACAGAAAAGACCCAACTGACTGTGGTGTCGTCATATCTCTGGTTTGTTTTTGTTTCAGCCCTTCATTTCTAGTAAATTTATCAGATCTCTGTGTCCTCCTCATAGCCTCCTCTGCCACCCAAAAGACCTGTCAGCCTGGATTGGATCTCATCTTCATAACAAGCTCTATGCTGCAGCTCCCTCTAGTGATGGATGCATCCAGTGCTTTCAGTGACACCTGCTGTTGGTGTTTAGGTTTGCACAAAACAAAATTCAATGCATGTTTTTGGTATGTGGTAGGAAACTGGAGTACCTGGAGAAAAACTATATATGCATGGGGAGATCATGTAAGAACATGCAGAAAAGCTGCAGCTGGGTTATTTCTATGAGGTTCCATTACTGCACCCCTATATGCAGCCTGATGCTATGCCCTTGTGTCCTGTTTGAGATCATTCACAATAACATGCTGAATTTAAACTATATTTTTATTAAATCTACAATTAAGAAACCCAGTATACAATTATAAAAAATGAAGGAAATCTTTTGTCCTTCAGAGGTCCTTCAGGAGGTCGTAACCCTGTGGGCTGGGCAGCCAGTGTGGGGGCCAGCTTGTTTTAATGCTGGGTCTGTCCTTCAGCAGGCTGTAATATTTGGCCAGTTTAGGATACTGTCCCACAGAAAGCCTGAAGAACAAGCACAGAGTCATTATGGGGTTGTAGAATCAAACTGGGATCCAACTTCCTGCAAAGACCTACCCAAAACGAAAAGCATAAGCAATGTTTGGAAAGACGACCACGTCGGCTAAGGAGAAGGCCCCCGCCAGGTACGAGCCTGCAGCCACCTAGATGCACAATCAACGACACACTGCTGTTAGCGTGTGTGTGTGTGTGTGCGTGTGTGTGTGTGTGTTCATTCACATACATTTTGTAGGTAGCTCTCCCAGAGTTTGAACTCAGTTGTCAGACTCTCCCTGTTTCTCCTTACTGCAGAGTCACAACGCTCCTCTTCAGGGACGAACCAGTCGTAGTAGATAACAGAGTCTAAGACAGGACAGCCACATTAGAACACCTGTTTTTATGACCTCAGTACTGTCTGAAAAGATAGCATAGCTGGTTACCAGCATATGTTGTGTTTTGGTGCTGGTATGCTGGACCAGCATTATGCTGGGCCACTAGCTAAACCAGCACCAAAACACAACATATGCTGGATTTTTCAGCAGGGTGGTGATGCAAGAATGTTGCAGCATTTGTGCCACCAAGCTTGATAGTAATCTTACAGCAACGGGGGACTTCTTAATGAATATCAAGCCTTTGTGCAACACATGGTGATGTCATGATCACATGTGGAATGTCTGCCGAGGCTTAGCCGGCAACAATATTGAAAATTAAAGTACACACGGGCAGTCAGTTTCGCGTTTGCAAACAAAATCAACTGAGATGGAAAACTGGAGCGATGCAGAGATCCGGGAGGTTCTGGCTTTTAAAGCTAAAGCACAGATCACCAGACAGTTCACGGGGACTGTGAAGGACAGCCACAAAAAAAAACTTAAGAAACGACGGCCACTTATGAATGACCAAAGGCTCCCTGATGCTGCCTCAGCTTTGAGACAAATATGCATCATTGTTTTATAAAAGAGGTTTTAGTGATTCTTACTAAGTTTATCAGTGAGGCTGAAACCTTCCATCATGCGTTGATACATCACAGCTCCCTCTGCAGGACTGTCAGGAATCAGTTTGGTGCCCTGGGACTTAAACTGATCCTGTCACATCAGACAAATTAAAAAATAAATAAATTCAGGTTTATAAATCAAACAATGGTCAAAAAATATTTGCAGCATTTTTTTTTTACCTCCAGGTATAAACACGCAGCGACAGACTCATTCACTATGACATCTCCATGTTTAAAGGCAGGAAGCTGGTGTGGCAGACATTCAGATTCATGTTAGTGTCAGTATGTGCACTAGTGCACCAAGGTGTGTAGGATATGGTTTAGTCACTTTTTAAAATAATTAGTGAAATGACCCTCCAACCCACCGAATAGAATGACACAAAGTGACTGTCACTACCGAGTTTCATGGCTGTTGCCAGTTATGAATCAGCACTAGAAGATTCTACATCATGAGCGAAGACGAGTCACACACAGTGAGTATATAGGTAGATAAAAACATCTTACTGTAATATTGAGTTGTTGGTAATTCAAAAAGTAGCTTGAAATATTTTTAGAGCCGACAATTTTTTCGAATTTATCGCCAGCATTGTTATCTCAACTTTAACACCCCAGCTGGCTGAGAAGGAAATTTGTTTCAAAGTAACCTGCCTTCTGACATGAATGAGACAGACTGGTTTGTGATTATTTCACTGTAAAATTCTTACATATTGTACCTTTAAAGCAACACTAAAGACTTTTAACACTTTAAGCTACTACTTTTAAACTTGATTCAGTGGTTCTTCAGCCACCTTCATATTGGACAGCACTCTGCAGCCCTCTGCTGACCAGAAACTGTACAAAACTGTTTTGCGACAGTTGTCAGGGCTGCCAACTTTTGCAAGATACCGTGAGAGTCGGGGGACATTGCTTTTTCAGCATGAGAAGGTGTGGCATGACAACATGTGAAGACACTCAAATGTGTGTCTCATGCTCAATGCTTGAGTTGTCAGCCCTGAGCTGTTTACTGTGCTGGAAGCTAATATAAATGCTAGCAGTTAGCTTTTTAAATTCACGCACAAAAATATGTCTTTGGAGGTGAAGCAAAGAGCTAAAACCAGAGTGAACATCGGCACGGCCAGGGTTTGAATTACGGGGAGCTAAGGGGAGCCCGGCTCCCCTGAAAGGGGTTTAAATTTTTACACACCAAAGGGGAGCCCAAAAAAAGATCCAGTTTCTATCTCTATTCCATTATTTATATGGACTGTCAGCGTAACGAGACTTCTTTTGAGTGGAGAGGATGTGGCGCGCTGATTGGCCACAGTAACGATCTCAAAGTGGGGCCACGAAAAACATATAATTAACACACAATCGCTCATGTCTGCTCATATTCTCTGGTACTTTGTATTTTATTTGTGCCTGAAGCGCTTTGCTGCTGTGGAGCTCATCACCCATGCTCCTTGACTTCACCTCACTAGCGCGGCTACGCAATGCGTACTTCGCTAGTTTTCTGGTCGGTAGATTCCTTTTATCTGCTTAGTTCAAAAGTAACTGGCTTTGTTGCTACTGGATTTGTAAGTAATATAAGAAGTACTAGTATTTAGTTATTTCTCTTAGCAGGAATCACACTTCACAGAGACTTAGCAAAGACTGTTCCTAATAACATTCAAATTACACCTACCTGACCTCTTGGGTTGACCTCCAACACTTCTTTAGATTTATGCTCCCCTTTCTCAAAAGACAGCAGTGTGTGTTTGTAGCCCTGCAGCTTCTTCTCCTCCAGGGTGATCATAACGCGCCAGCATGGGGGGGATCCGGCCCCCCACAGCAGACTCATAGACTTGGCCATGGAGAAAAATAACTCAAACACACCGAACTAATAACAGACAAGGAAGTTAGACGTTGTGTATTTTATGACATCCCATGAATCCAAAGGTTGGTTGGTGGAGCCACACCCACGTGTTTAACTCAGAGGTTAAAAGTGCAAAAAAAGGAATGATGTGACTGTTGACTTGTTTTTATTGCAGAATGTGTGTACACAGCAATTCAAGTGAAAGCACCTCACAGAGTAACATAAAGCAGAGGAGCGGGCTCCTCTCCACTTCCTGTTCAAGTTCAAAGTGACCACGGATTTCAAATTAAAAGTCCCCATTCTCAGCAGGAAGCAACATTTAAAAAATATTCCTGCATGAATTTATGCTTTGAGTTTAAACTTTGATTCACAAAAAAAAAAATGGTTTCTCTTTGCCTATAATACAAGTTTCTACAAAAATAATACACAACCTCACCACACGCACACCAGACACCTACGGGGGTTCGTACCAGACAGCTGATGCAGACTTTTCTGCTTTTCCATTAAAACAAATTATTACATTTTTAAAAACTTCAATACCTTGTCTTTTTTTACACTTTACAAAAAGTTCTTCTGCGAAAAAAAACATCCTTTCTCTGTGTTTTCATCCATTTTAGCATTAGAGACTAGAAACGTCAGTTAAGGTGCGAGATGTCAGAGCTTTGCAAATAAATACTGAGAAAACAGCAAACTGCTCCTGTAAGTGTGATCCTCAAGAGTCACGGGAGCAGTGATCATATGGTGAAAAGGCACTCGTCATCACCGGAAACCTTTCACATTCCTACAAAAACACTCTAAATGTGCAGTTTGCAGAAGCTTAAATATGCATTTTCACATACAATACTTCCTAAAAGTGTAAGCATCTTTGTTACAGAGGAGAGTCTTCTGGAACCAGTTACACACAACGTCAAAGTCCGTTTTCACTCTTTACAATAAAAATTCACAGCTTCAATAAAGTAAATCCCTTTGGAATCGTGTCAAGAATCTCTCTCAGGATTTCTGAAAGAGACTTTTGAATTCATCAATCTTCAAAAGATGTTTTTATCCTTTAACGTCACTGTTCTTTCAAGTGTTTTTACGTGTTTCACACAAAACAAAACAAAGTCTTCAACATCTTCACTCAGAAACGGTCAGGGCTGGCAGCTGGCACAAAACCTGAGGAAGCCTGAAGTCGGTGGATTAAAACTCTAGAAGTGTGGCGGAGACAAAAGGAGGCGTTTCCACAGCGACGACGAAGGTGGGAGGCAGGTGATCATTTTATGTGTCTGGAGAATCAGTGAGGCCTAAAGCGAGAGCTTCTTCTGGAGTCAGGCCGTTTTTCAGAGTCCGTCTCACTGTGAGAAGAGAGGAGAGGATAAAGTCATGCACATATGTAAACGTGTGGAAAGTTCAAACAACTCTTGTTTGAATTTTCTAATCATGCAACATCCTAAAGCTTAAAGCATCGTTCACACCGAATGCAGAACGGATGCGGTCCAGTTTCTGTGCAGCTTCTGCATGGACCAAAATTCATTTAGTCCAATCAGAGCATTCACATCGACTAGGGTGAGGAGCGGATCCAGATGCGGAGCTCCAGAAAGTTTCCATATGGAGTCTAGGACTGGGCGATACATATTTTGAGATTCTTCTTCCTTGATACACATATGAGAACAGGTCGATAGAACTTCGATATAAAGAATAGAGCCGCTAACAGCTAACGTTTGTGTAGCTTTAGCCTCTTGCTGCAGGTAACAGGTTACACGAGAAAAAAAAAAAAAATAGAAAAAAATATTTTTTAAATAAAAAAATAGCCACCTTATATCTTCAAATCTCACTTAAAAGTATCAGAGAACATTAAAAATTGACAAAACGGTGATATGTTTTATATGGTGGTATATATCGATATCGACCGATATGAAAATTCATATTGTGATAGGAATTTTTTCCCATATCATCCAGCCTTAGTGAACTCCATTTATTGAGGATGCTGCATGTCATGGGCTGTGTCCAAATCCAGGATTTCATGAGCAGTTTATTCAATTCTGACTGTAGAAAAAGTAAAAGCCTGAAGTGGTTGTGTTTTTAGGCGTTTCCCATTCTCATTAGGCCTGTAATGTGTTATTGTATTCTCGTTCTTAATTACAGTTCATAAAATTGGTAAATCATAAAATACATTATACAATTAACCGTGAATAATCCAGCATCGTGGATCCATATTTTGTAATAGATTTTCTTTAAGCAGTTGCTAGGTGACAGGAGTAGGGGCGGGACTTTTGTTTAAGGCTAGAATGTCTACATTCACAGCTGTTAACATCTGGTCTAAGCGGTCACGGAAGAACACGTTCTCCTGAGACCAATGAGGACGGGTATTCAGAAGCATGCAATCCCTGGATTTGGACACAGCCATGAAGTTAAAGAAATGATTGAGCCAGACAGGAAGTGAGACGTGTTTCAGTGAGGCGCATGCGGTATATTTCAAAATAAAACCAGTGTTGCATTATTTTTGCCAACTTTTGTTTTATTATTAACGACCCGGATATCAGTTAACAGTCTATGATAGTTCATGTTATTTTTACAGGTATATATTTAACATATTATGTCACATTTCTAATCATCTGGTGCTCTTGTGGGAGCAGACATCTGGAGCAGTACGTCCAAAAGCCGTACCGCCTCCGTACGCACTCTGTGAACAAAAGGTCAAATGTGGTGTTTTTTGTGTCCATCAGGTCATACGTGATTTCCGGTTGGCCCTGGACCTCCTCCTCTCTCTAGGCTGAGTTCTGGTTCCCGGACCCTGAGTGGCCGACCTCACTATCCGTTCCATGATTTCATCTGCAGCGTCATCTCCACAGGTCTGAGTGTCCTCCACAGCTGTAGTCCATGCCTGCATGGTCCGACCTGCAGAAACAAAAAAATAAAAACAAAGAGTTCTCACAGAAATCCTTCATAAATCCACTGATTCTTCACAGAACCTTCCTAACCTCCTCGTCCAGGTCGCGATCTGGTCCGAGTCCGGAGACCCGGCACTGTGCCGGCCTCCTTGTCGCTGCTGCTCAGACTGGTCCTCAGCACAGCCTTCATCTGCTCGTGCTCTGCAGCATCCTCAGCGTGACCCAGACCCTGGGGCGGCTCGCTGTCCTGGCTGCCACTAGGGGCGCTGTTGTTACTGCAGCTTGAGCCGAAGCGACCGGACTGCTGGGAAGCAACACGTGAAGAGAATCAGGATTCAGTCACTGGTTTGATTTTATTCTAAATAAAAGCATGCCAAAGATAAATCAATAATAGAAACACCTAACCTGTAGAGATTTTAATACGGCTTAACTCACACAGATGTTAGGTTAAAACGTTAGTAATACACACACACACACACACACATGCAGACAGGCAGGCAAACATCCTAATACCTCACGCTCTTCGTCATCATCAGACTACATCAGACAGAAGGATTTCAATCAAAGAACACACACAGGAGAAGGAGGAAAAATGAAAAGCAGAACTACATTTAGAACAGAAGAAGAAGAAAAGGAGGTATTTGTGAGGAGATGTTGGTTTGAGGAGCTCACAGGAGAGTTCACGTCCATGATCATCTTTCCTCGAGTCTTGTTGCGCTCGCGGTGGTCGGCCCGTTTCTGCTTCTGCTGCAGCACTCTCTCCCGGGTGGTTCGGTACTCCAGAGCGAACTCACTGAGGATTTTACTGAACCTGTTGACGCTGACCTCTCTCACGCTGTAGGCCGGATGGCCCAAGTACAGCAGGAACGAGTGAAACCTGGGAGGAGGAATACGGGAGGCAGTTTTTAAAATAAACACTACATTTGACCACAAATAACTATTGAAAAAAAATCAAGGGTAAAGTTAAATCTAATTATATAATATCAAATTTAACAAAGTTACAATTAACTATTGGTATTTAATAAAATGTGATGGTTTTAAGCTAAACATGCAATCATCAACATTTTAAATGTGCTACGTCACAATCAGCGCTCCATACAAGCAGTCATGAGTGGCTGTAAATACAATCACAACTATTTCAACTCATCACCAATGTAAACTAGACTGAAAACATAGAATACGAGGAGGAAAAGTACCTGTTGATTAACCTGCGGTGAACGATCTTGAGGATGATGATTCTTTCTGCACAATCTTTGAGGAAGTCAGACATCTTCTGTTTCAGCTGAGGCTTCATCTCATGCTTGGCGATCACCTTCAGGTGGTCCCATGAGGCTTTGCAGCGCCGCTCCATCTGGCACAAGTTCTCCTGCAGCTGATCAAAATCCACCTGATGGAAAAGGTTGACGAGGAAAAACATATTTACACATTAAACCAACTAGAAAAGGTAATTTTGTATTTTTTGACTAATCATTACTAATATTTTATAATAAAAAAAGGAACTTTTGTAAGTAAAACTGTTCTTTTTGAATCCTCTTGAGACAGAACAAGCTGATGTGTGTAAACAGCACACAGCATATTCATAAGGAGGAGTGTGGCGTACTTTTGCAGAGCGTGTGATGGCTCCTATCTCAGAGTAGAGGTCGGTGCTCTCAGGGAAGTTTTCCACCACAGCAGAGCAGGTGTGATGCAGCAGGGACTGCTTATGGACCGTGTCCTTCACTTCTGGAACCTTCTCCAAATATGTCAGCTCAAAGCCTTTGGCCTGAAAGTAATTACATCTTGATTTAGTTGTGTGACCTGTATTTCATCTTGCTAACGAATGAGTGATACTTTTCAGCGTGAGTGAACCTGTTCTAGCCGTAACTCACATTGGCGCCGTTGAGGAAATTTCCAATGGAGAGCAGTGTAGAGAGGATGTATCTGAGAGTTTTGTTCTTCACCAGCTGCTCCATTCCTTCCTTCAAGTCCTGCAGTGGCTCTGCCACTTCCTGGGCGGAGGACATGAAGAAAAACACATCATCAGTCCAGCTGGTCTTGACCTCAAGCCGCGTTTCATTAGTCTGCAGGTATGCACACCGTGAACGGATGCACCTCATCACCACACATCATCTGCTCTTGTTTAAAGTTACTTTTAGCTGTAAAATCTGCTCCAAAATAGGAATTTTATTTATTTATTTATTCTGTGAGGTATGTTGCCCTGCAATAAACCTTCCACTAGCAGATCGTCACACAAGTTCAAATCAGGAGCACCGCGCTGACGAACACACTGTCCTGTATCGTGACTTTCATGGAGAGATAAAAGACAGCATCCTGATGATCGTGAAGTTTACGGGACGGTAAAAAGTGTGTTTTTCATTCTCGTGGCCCTCCGACTTTGAACTTTTTCTTCCTGGATGCATTGTTAGAGTAACATACACACACACACACACACACACACACACACACACACACACACACACACACACACACACACACAAGCTCTGCACCTTAACCCAAAACTTCAACAGCAGACACAATCATGCACTTTTATCCTGCTTTAAAGGTTTATGTAGAATGCAGTTTCTTTACAATAGGATACTGTCAGTTGAGCCTCTATAGCTTATGAACCTGTTGGGGCTCACAGTGACCCAGGAGCCCTGACAGATAGCCAAACACAACCCCATAAATCAGGCATGCAATGAAAAGATTGGTTTTCCCCGCCCACTCGGCCAGGTCATGAATATGAAATTAGCTGCATGCTGATTGGCTGATTAGTTTCTAATTCTACTGCCTTTTTTTACATGAACAAAGTACTTTAAGTTGAGGCTGACCTTCTCAGTTGCTTCATAGTCCATCTTGAATGCCCAGAGCTGGAGTCTGGCAGAAAGCTCACTGATGGAGGACAGAGTAAGAAGAAACTGTTCAGCAGAACCCAGCGGGACATCTGGGTTTGCCATCTGGGCCTCCTGGATCTTCTGCTTCTCCTCCTCTGTCGGGATCATCGTCAGGAGTTTCTAAGAGAAGAGACAGAGGTGTAGCTGTTAGAGCTGCGGATGAATTTGGGGATTTTTAACTTTTCAGCTCTGTCAGAATCTCACCTCGATGCCTTCTTTGTTGAGAGCGTACTCATCAAAGTTAAGGATGGCCGTCTTGATGGTGCGAGGGGGAGGCAGGACTGTCAGGCCGATGTTGATGGCGTTACTTCTCTTAGAATCCAAAACGATGATCTCCTGGCGTTTGCCATCTGCTGCTGTTTTCTGGGATACAAAAGGATCAGAATGGGTCAGTGCAGGACCGGCATGTCCTTCATCTTAAATGTCTAAACCTCAGAAGACAATAACTGTTTATTTGAAGAATTAGAAGAGTAATCATAAGCTCTTGTTTGATTGGAATGAAAACACGTAAAAAGATCAGCTAAAACTACAGTTCTAAAGGTATAATGCATGAAAAATGTATTTAAAAAGATCTTTCGGATTAGGGGTAGGGTTAGTGTTTTCTGTAACTGGTGGCTTTTAATATACTGCAAGTGTTAGATCTAAAGGCCAATGATGGTAAATGTTTGATATTTCAACTCTCAGATACACCTCTCTGACAGAGATGGGTACACAGCATAACAAACACATCTAATGAGTTTATAGTTACACTCCTGTTACTGTATTGGCCAGAAGTCTAAAACTGGCACAACTAACATTTATCACTGTGTTTTCCACCTCCATTTTTATGACAGTTTGCATAAACGCCAAAGTGTTCTGAAGGGACCTCAAATGGATTCAAATTATTTACAGAATTTTTGGTAGCAGAGCTTGCTCGGGGATGGCAGCTGGAGCTTATGAGTGCATTTTCACACAACGTGAAGAGAGGACAATTATCTCCAAGAAAAACATCAGAAAAAGACTGATATTCTGCTTAAAATTCTGATCAATCCCTTTTCTGATTGTTTGGAGCTTTCAGAAGGAGTATTGTGAGGAGGAGAAAAGCTAAGGCTGTCTTGTTTACTGGTAACATTAAAGCATCCTGAGATCATGTGGGAGTTGTTTTTCAGCCAAGGGAGTGGACTCACTCAGAATTTAGCCCCAGAACATAAAAATGAATAAAGGATGGTACCTAAACATGCTCCCAGAGGAACTCCTCCAACCATGCAGCATAAAGCTAAAGTCATTTTGGGTCAATTTCTAGAAAACTCCATGCAGGGATATCCTTCACGAGCTGAGGACGTGGTGTGACCAAATATAATTATTAATTTCTGTATGTAAATGACTGAACGGACACGAGCACCTGGGTACGCACATGTGGGATTTATCAACAGTGGTCTGGAGAGGAACATGCATACGAGTGGCCACTGCATCTTTCATAAAGGATTTGACCAGTCGGACAAACGTTCTAAATTTCATTCATAGGATGGAACGTAGGACAGTTTCTACGAACGTTTGATAAATGAGTGCCCAGTACTTGTGGCATTCTCTAAACATTTAATGACAGGTGTACCTTTGTAACTGGTATTTCCTTTGACCTGGACTCAAACAGATGTTCTAGTTTCCCAGTGTCCAACTTTACAGGTTCCACTTTGGACCAGAACGAGTCTCCGCTCCATTTGTAGTCCCGGTACTGAGAGTCTGTTGGGCGAACCTGACGATAAACACATCAACAACAGCTCCCATCACATGGACACAAATGTTAGACATCGGTTTCCAACAGAAAACATAAGAGTAAACAATAAAATCACTAGAGGAACAGTTGTCAGTGATTATTTAATCAATCAGATCAATGAAAACTTCTCATTTGGGTCTGTAAGATCCTAAGTAGACACCATGGTTAAAGTTTGTGATTGTGATGAAAATGGGAGAAAATTAAGATAAATATCAGTTTGATCAACATGCACTTAGACACACGATCTCTTCTGAATAAATGTAAACAGGTAAAAATGTTGTGACATACCTCACTCCAGAACAGCCTGATTGTCTTCTTCTTTTTACTAAACAGCGGCGGCTCTGGTGGAGGAGGCACAGGTGCTGGAGCGCTAAAGGACGGAGGCGGCGGAGGCCTCATGATGCCAATCAAGGGAGGGGGAGGTGGGCAGCTACCTAGCATTGACGGGGGTGGAGGGAATCTCGGAATGAAGGGTGGAGGAGGCGGAGGTGGTGGGAGGTCGCCACATCCTCCCATCAAAACGGCATCCAGGAGGTCCTTATCGTCCTCCTCCGTCAGGTCAGTGAAGTTGATGTCCCTGATGCGCAGCTCTCGAGGGCTGGCCAGGAGCTGGTCCCAGATCGTGTCAGACTCCTTTTTGGGTGGGGGAGGAGGGGGAGGAGGGGGCTCATTGGCAGGAATGTCCAGGTGAGGGTGAGGCAACCCCAGGTCCTTAACCAAGTCCCCAAACCGCTCAGCCAGAACACGTATGTTCCCCCGATGCTCCGACTTGTCGTCCTTGTTGTCGCTCGTGTTATCCCCCTGCTCCCCATTAGCCTCCTGGTTTGTCTCTCTGTCCTCCCCCTCCCCCTTCTCTTTCTCCTTCTCTCCATCCTCCTCTTCCTCCTCGGCGCTGGGCTTTGTGTTCTGAGAGTACAGCATGTCCAGCATGAAGAGTTTGCTATTGAGGAGTTTGTTGCAATTTTCACTCACTTCTGCCTCCTTTAAGCCTGAGAGGGAAGAGACAGTGGGTTAAAACACCTGAATCTGGAGCCGGGTGAGAAAACATCACAATAGAGTCAAATAAATAAAATAAAACAAATGAGAATAAAATTTAAATATAACAATTCAAAAAGAGCCTGTGCAAGTGTGTGTGTGCATGTGTGACACAAGATGGGACAGGTTACAGAGACCTGAGGGTTCAGGTTTATAGCACACATGTTTACCAGTATGCATGAACAGCTGACAATTATCCAAACAACATCTCAGCTTTCTGAAAACAACTTTTCATTCTGTTTTGTTTTTGTCTGTTATGGAGGGTGAGGCGTGCCAAATAACAAATAAATACCTCATTAAATAATTATTGAAATGTGCGATTAATTAAATAAAATTGGAAATGAATGCACAAATAATTAAAGCTGCAATGGCAAATTAGGAAAACAAATTAGTTTAAAACATTTCTTCATGCCTCTTAACGTTCTAACATGGTATCTATAAATATATTATAGAGATTAAATCTAGCTTGTTCTGTAGATTCATACATGTGGTGTGCCACAGGGTTTGATTTTAGGCCCAGTGCTTTTTAATTTGATATTCTCTCACTTGGCGGTGTCATTGGGCAACACAAAGCTTCACAGTTATGCAGATGATACACAGCTGTACATCTCTGTGTCTCCCGATGACGCACGGCCATTGGATGCACTTTTTACTGCATTTCGGACATCGAATCCTGGATGGCAGAAAACTTTTTCCAGCTCAACCGGGACAAAACCGCAGTTTTAATCATCGGTCCAAGTCACTAACTTTTAATCCTTCTTCTCAAGTGAAGAACCTGGGTGTAATTTTTGACTCTGAGCTAACTTTTATCCCACACATTAAGAACACTACAAAAATAGGTTGCTATCACCTGAAGAACATTGTCAGAGTCTGCCTCCTTTCTCTAAGACCAAAAGAATAAGGACGATTGCTCTGGTCTGAAGGGGAAGCATGGATGTTAACCAATCAGATATTGGGGCATGTTGACGGGTCCAAATGGTAGTTTAAATTAATTAATGACAGGCTATAGCTCCAGGAGTCATGAAATTATAAAATAAATGCTGGAATATTCATTTACTCTTTTAACATGTGATTGATATAGTTTCAAACCAACAGGTTTACCATTTATTTCTTTAATTATATATTTAATGAATTAATGTCAGTTAATTATGAATGTATGTATTTAATGGAATTTCTTCCAATTTTATTTATTTAATGGCACATTTAAATAACTATTTAATAAGGTATTTATTTATTGTTATTTGGCACCCGTCACCTTCCATAGGTCATGCTAACTTCAATATTGTTATTTGTAATAGGTAACAGGTATTGTGATAATTTCCATGTGAATCTTTAAATTAGAATCCTGAAAATAAAAAGATTAAAACTTTACTTTCAGTAAAATATCCTCTAGTAAAAACGACCCACCATTCTCACTGCTGCCCCTCTCCTCTCTTTCTAGGGTGCTGCTGGCCGACGAGATGCTGGAGGCTGAGCAGTTGTCCTTCTCATTCACCTCCTCATTCTGTCGCTCCTTGTCACTCAGGATACCAGTGTCGTTCTCTGCTTCCTCCTCTCTTTGCTTCTCAGGTTCCTGCTCAGGCTCCTCAGTGTCCTTCTCCTTGTCCGTTGCCTCCTCCTCCTCCTGGACTTCCTCTTCCTTCTGTTCTTCCTCTTCCTCTGCAGTGGCTTCTGCCTCCTTCTCCTCTGTTTCTACGCTGGCGCTGGAGTCATCAGCTTCTCCTGCCACATGAAAATGTTAGTTCATACCAATCATGCCTTGATGTAGCTCCATTCAAAAATATGAATCAGCACACAGAACCCTCCCGTGTGGTTATGTGTATGCTAGCTGTCAATCACTGGTTGGGTCACACATAGGACAACTCTGTATTCATGGACATAAAAACCAAAAACACTCAAGCAGGTTGTTGCAGGACCAGGATATGAGCAGGAAATGAAGAGCTGAGTTCCTGTTTACATCAAATCACACCCGTGTGCACGGTACACACACGTAAGTCAGCAGCACAGTCCACACAGTGATGCAGGCAGGCCTAGAAAAACACAACTCCTCCACCCGCCTGTGGGAGCTACAGTACCTCCACTCGGGGCTGGACCTTAACTCCACAACAAGGCTGTTTTCTTACACAAGATGTTTTGGCATCGCTCCCTAAAAAGGTTCTTTCAAAAACTCGTTTGACCTCTTGCACTCCCGTCCTCTGTGCATGTGTGTGTGTGTTTATTTTAACCCCTCTGCTGACCCCTCCTTTCCCCCTACAGGTTGCAACAATCTGCCATTTTCCTCCTCTGTTGCTCACAGATGCATGCTCATTTAAACAGAAAGCTGCAAAACAAAAACTGTTTCAGGTTAAGAACGATTGCTGAAGGCCACACGATTGGGAATTTAACAGACGACCTGCTGGTTTTCATTATGACTCCACAAGTTCAAAGTCATAAAAGCTCACAGAAAAACAAGAACAAACTTAAACTTGAAAGGTTTTAGTTTATCCTCACGTTAAATGCAACAGCTTGTTTTTATTTGATTTATCTTTAGAGTTTAGTACAAATTCCTGTAATTTTTTTTTGTCTAGAAATCCAAACTGTAGCAGCAGCAGCAAAAGATTGTGCTTTGCTGGTCGGTCTAGCCACGCTCCATTGTAGCCTCAGCAGGTCTACCATGTGCTAGAATGATCTTACCCTCGGTCAGTCACAGCGTTCTATGTTTGTAGAGAGACGTTGGGCGGGCTTAGCACCAGAGCTGCGATGGAGAAAACTACAAAGATGGTGTCAGCTCAGGAACAGTGCTCGTTTGAAACGACTTTGGCATCAACTTTGAACGATTTAGACTTGGCTTGTCTTTGAGTCAAGAGCAGATAAAGGTACTTAAGTCCTTTATTTAAAAAAAGGATGTAGTTGCTTCTTCTTCTTCTTCTTCTTCTTCTTCTTCGATGGTGTATGGCGGACTGCTCCGTTAAAGGGACACTAGTCAGTTTTGGCTTTTGTGTTTAGCACCCCCTAGTGTTTGTTGGCAAAACTGAAAGTAAAACGTATCTCTCCTCGCGTGTTCGTTTTTTTAACACCTTAATCTAACTGCTGAAATGTCCTTCCAGCCTTCTATAGTTTCTACAGGAGCAGTTCATCACTAAATCAAACAAATCAGCTGCAATCATGATCTAAAACATGCAGGAAACATGCTGGAACCAGACTGCAGATCCAGGTAGGTCAAGCTGAATTTTTCCCAACAGACCGGACCGGCAACCGTGAAGTTGCAAGTGGAATATTCTGGCCACAGGGGGCGACAGGGGCTGGGTGGCCTTTCATTAACCTTGTAAAGGGTCACTTCAGCACATACTGGCTCAAGAAAATCATTTAAAAATATGAAAAAGTTGCAAAGTGTCCCTTTAACTGAATTCCATAGAGATGAATATGTCACATTGCTCTGATTGGTCCTAGTGCTGTCCAATAGCATACAGAAACTAGTGCTGGGTATTGTGGCCAATTTCCTAAATCAATTTGATTTCAATTCATAAAGCTCTGAATCGATTAATCATGATTCGATTCAATTCAATTAAGTCTGGTCTTCATTAGTCACTGTCGCTACTGCGTATTTCTAATAATATACTGTATGTTTAGCGTTTTTATAAGTTCTTTTCATTTAGTGGCTTATTGTTGGAATTGAGTGTTGCTGAGGTAGAAAACAACGTTTTTATCATTTAGACTAACTTAATCCTATATGTGCAGTTTGTGTATATTGGTACACATTAAGCATGTTTTTGGAACAAATTTGTACCTGCAGATCCGGTTCCAGGTTCGTCTGGTTCAAGGGGAAAAATCGATCTTAGGCCTAATGAATCGATTTTGCAAAATTGATATGAAATCGATTTTTTTACCCAGCCCTAGCAGAGACAGTTTGAAAGATTACAGTAGATTCCTCCCCAGGACTGAGCTCTGTCTATGGGTCGTGGCCAGACTACACATTTACATTTATAGGACGGTTTGCCAGACTAGTAACTTTAGGTCTAAAGGGAGAACTTTTTAAAAATAACCTCAACATGTCGTTCTAGTATCAGTGGAACACATTACGTCACCTGTGTTCATAATAGAGTGGAGAGATAAAGAATTTAACCAGGAAACAAGATCTGGTTCAGAACAAGACTTTTAAAAGGAATAAATCTTTGGTCTTCCCGTGTGTGGGGTGGTGAATTGATCCTACCGTTTTCAGTGGTGGGGGTCTCTGCTTCAGCATCAGCTTCTGCATCCTCATGAGAAGCAAAAGAAGATGGGGTGCTGCTGCGTGATGATGAAGCCCAAGCCTCTGAGGGTTCAAAGGGCAGGCCGAGGTCCGGACGAGTCCTTGACACCCGAACGCGGTCCCGCTCGTATTCCTCTGCTGCCAGCCGCTCCACGTTCTTATACCTGGAGAAGATCAGGAGAGGTGAAGGGTGGAAGAATCATCTAATCAGAGACAATGCATCCTCTGTCTGTGCTTTCTCAGCAGTCATGTTGCCAAATTGCCCAAAACAAAAGCACCTGTTTCTAATCTGTGCCAAGAGAACTGAACTCATTTCGTGTCACTTTAACCCCCTGTTCACATTCTAATCCCATCATGCTCCTTCAGCTGTCTGTAGGTCCACGGTTGTTTCATCATTCACTTCTTGTGGGGAAAAAACTTCATCATCTCTCTCCCTCCTGTCCTGGCCATCCACCTCTAATCAACAGCCCATAGATTACACACGAAGGGTTAAAAGAAAAGGAGAACAGCAGGAGATAAAAATGTAAAAGAGGGGAGAGGTGATTGCAAAGTGAGGACAGATAAAGTAAACCTGCTCAGCTGTGGTGCCCTTTCCCCTTCTCCGTCCTTCTCCTCCGTCCTTCTCCTGCTAAACTTGACCATTCAACCTGCACAGACTAGGGGCTCCGAGTTAACCCCCCACCTCTCTTGCTCTCTCTCTCTCTCTCTCTCTCTCTCTCTCTCTCTCTCTCTCTCTCTCTCTCTCTCTCTCTAATCTTTCAGGCTTTTTCTTTCTCTGACCCCTCCTCTTTCCCACCATGCTCTGAATGTGTGGGGCTTCTGTTCAGACTTCATTAGCATCAGGACACTTCAAATGTCTGAAGAAACCAGACACCGATACACTTGTGTGTGTGTGTGTGTGTGTGTGTGTGTGTGTGTGTGTGTGTCTCCATGTAGTTAAGAATGAATGAAACAGACAATAGCGCGTCTGCTGAACTATTTTTAACCAGTATAGGCATCTTTTAAATATAATTAAAAAAGTAAGTTTTATGATTTATTTTGGTTTTTCTTCCATCAGAACCAATTAAACCAATAAAAATCTGTAAGCATGCGTCCTTAGTAGGTTTCTTTGTTTTGGGTTTACAGCTCAGGAAGAAAAAGAGGAAACAAATGCAAAATGTAAATTTTCTTACACAAGGGATGTTATAAAAAAATGCCTGGTGGTATATTTAACACCATTTATTAGTCACCAGAGAGCTCAAGAATTATGACCCTTTTGGCTTTCCATTCACCTCTCGCTGCCTCGTTCCCGACCGCGGATCACCGAGGCCGTAAAACTTTTCCAAACTACTGATGTAAAAGAAACAAGCAGGTCTTCAATCTGAACAACTTATTCATGTTTTACTTTGCCGCATTAGATCGTTGTTTCCCAAAGTCGGTTGAAGTCCCACTTCAAGTTTCTGAAAAATAATTCCTAATAGATTTTTATTATAAAAGATGTGAAAGCTAAAACTAAAAGCCTTAAATGAAAATAAACAGCAAAACCATTCATGTAAAATTGTTGTTTTATTATCTGTGTGCCAGTTTATTCTCTGCAACTGCTTCCCTGCTCTCATTAACTACAAGCTCAACCTGCTTTGTGTTTCCTCTCCTTGAACCAGTTTGTTTCCCACTTTGCTAAAGAAGCCGAGCTAAAACTACTCAACAGCGTGTTTCGTAGAGGAAAAACACAGATCGGTCTGCCAAATCAGACTCAAGCACAGGCAGGAGGAGGAAGAAGTAACAGTTACTGATGAGGTAACGAGTCATCTCATGACGCTGACTGAAAACCTGCCAAAAAACTAACTTCTAGTCCCAAAAGGAGCTAATCCTCTCACACACAGCAAGCTCTGTTTTCTGGACTGTGTTGGGAATTAGCAATAAGGAGCAGAAGAAGAGAGGTGAGGATAATCTGTGTATTCACAGATCCCAGAGTACTAAAAGAAGCATATTAAAAGTAGCAATCTGGAGTTTTCCTCCTTTCAGGAGTAATGAATGATTTTTTTTACAAATCCATAAAAGTGACAGTCTTACCTTGTACTGTGATATAATGACGGCAACACGTACACTTTTTTGGCTAAGCCCATCCCCCGCCCCGTAGAGCCCCATGCTATTTGAATTGAGCGCCTCTTAGCATTAGCCAATAGCGTTTGACATCCGCTTAGCTACAGATGTCAATCACACAGCGGGCATGAGCGTTTGAGGACGTAACTAGACAGATGCAGAGTTGGCGACCTTTCTCTTGCACAAGTGAGTCTTTAAAGTATACATATATGAATAAACAGCGTAACATGTGAATAGCAATGTGTTTTAGTTCTGTTGGACGGATAGAAGTGCGCAATCAGGAACAAGAGGCGTTGCTTCCAGCTGTAATTGTGGAAGTAGGGAGAGGGGCTTGGGATGTAATACATTTTTTCACCTCTAGATGGTGTCTTCTGACAAAAAAACTCCAGATTTCTGCTTTAAAGAGACAATGTGTAGTTATCTGGCGATAGGGGACAGTACATACATTTCAGGGTAGTTTTACACCATATCGCCGTGACTGTCGCTAGTTTAAAAAAAATACAGTAAATGTTACGTGTCGAGCAGAAAGCGTGCAACCTCGGCATGACTCCTCAGACTTTGATAGTCCTTCAGTTAATTCCATTGAGAGAATGCAATGCTGATGCTAGTTTTCTGGCAGGGTAGGTTCTGGATCCGGATCGGACATCAAACTACGGCAATACCACTCGGCCAAAATATATTGCATCTCTTTATTGATTCAGTTCATTCACATAGGTTTTGGAAAGAGTTTAGCTGTTTTGTTATTAAATTCATGTTTCTTACCACCTAAATGCTTTTGAATGTGGTAACGTAACTTCCGTAAGTCGTATGCGTGATGTCATCAGCAGGTGTTGGACCCCGAGCCGGCTCACCTACAAGGGAACATCGCGTCTAATAATGGCGTCCCCCAGAGACTTAGACTCGGTCCCATGTATTTTAGACCTGATTTTTATGGTTATATGTCACGAATCCGCCAATATTTTTCAACGACTGGACATCATTTTATTCTTTTTCAACAACATTTAGATGGATATGTCCAGAGATTAATGGTAAAAACTACACATTATTTTAATAAGTATGTTTAGAGCAGGATGAGCTGCACTAGGTTTGAAACACTTAACCACTAAACGCTAACTTAAACAATAACCTAACATTTTATCATTTCCTCTGGATGTCTCCTTTAATCTTGGTTTCTGTTTTCTAGTCTTAGTTAATTTTCTCATTTTCATGTTTGCATCTTAAAGCAGCATTCCGCAACTTTGCAGTTATATGGTCTCTGTCGCCCTCTAGAGGCTTGCTGCGTAACGTCACTGTTGTAACATTAAATCTCTCTTTCGGGCATAAGAGGCATGTTTATATTCCTAATGTCAGGCAAAACAACGAAAACAAACTTTTCCACCTCCACACATTGAATAAATAGTTTTATCAAGACTGTATAACAATTTTATGCCAGCCCTCCCATCCAGCCGATGAGAGGAGAACATTATTGGCAGATTACACTGAGACTAACAGAAAATATCTCATCAGTGAACTATTTTCCTCAGCCTAGCAACAGAATGTTATTGGCTAGAGTAGATTACTCCATGTCTAGCTGATTGGTTGCCCTTGTTCATGCTTTTAATTAAAAGACACAGAGGACAGTCAGAGAGTGCAGAGTTGGGTTGGTATACATCTTATCGACACTCAGATTCTCCCACTCTCCTCTGCACAGAGATAATTTTACTCACTTCTCCTGTCTCTTTATTCGGTTCATTTACTGGTTCAATAAATACCCAACAGGATAAAAAAAAATGTGCGTTCTAAACTCGCATTATGTCCGCCAAAACGCTCGTTCAAGACGTGCGTTTTGGCGGACATAATACTCGCTTTAGAAGACGTGAGTTTTTTCCCCCTTTGGCGTCAAAACGAGCATTCAGGACGCGCATTTTGGAGGACATAATGCGTGTTTAGAACGCGCGCTTTTTTATCCCTTTGGCTTGCCATAAACCGCCGTAAAAAAGACACCCAGTCAGTACTTCCTGTGGCTACCCGAAGCTCAAAAACTGTATAGTGCAGTAAACAGATGTGGGACCCCCCAACACTATCACAGGTACCAAAATGAACATAATAGATAATACTATGACGCAAAAACTTTACAAAATAGTATAATTTTAAGGTGTTAAAGTTGCAGAATGTTGCTTTAATCTAGACTTTATATAGCACAGCATAAGTTTCTAAACTGTGTGATGTTCAGTAACATAAAAGCTAAAGAGAAGCATGAGCAGAATAGCAATGAAGGATTTTGCATAATTTGAAACCCTGGATTTGGCTCTCGCTGGAGCCTCATCCGTCTCGTTAATGAAACGCTGCTCTGGCTAAGATCAGTCCTAAACGTCAGCGTGACCTCACATAACCTGTTGACTAAATCACTTGCTTCCTGTGATTTCCACCTGCGCTCTATATTTATAGGCCTCGTGAAAGTTCTCCCTGTATGTGTGTGTTTGAAGAGCACACGTGCATTCAGCGTGAAAGGAAACAAATCCTGAAATCTGGTTTTCTCAGGGCGCGCAGCCAAAACAATCAAAGACATGGCAGAGGGGAGTGCAGCTCCTTAACAGAGGAGAAAAAAGGCAAAAGGAGCAGGGAAATCTGCTCAGCATCCCCTCTGCAGAAGCAGCCGAGGGCGCCGCTTTAACCTGAAAACAATTAGACCATTACCAAGCTTCCCAAAGCTCCGGCTAGAACTTAGTCCCAGCGGGTTCAGCTGGTGTGTGTTGTTTTGATTTAGTGACACACACTCACCTCTCCTCTCGTTCAAGCCTGGCCTCCTCCATTTTATCCACATAGTCACGGCTGTGGGAGACACACACACACACACGGTTTTAAAAATATTTAGTTTACTTCTACTTCACAGGGTGATGAATCACTCACTTAAGATGTGTCATGGCTACTTTAATAATTAAATAAATTCAAAAAGAACAAACAACTGCCTGTTAAACCTGGATTTTCTTTTTTTAAGTTCAGATTAACTGTTATTATTATGAAAATAATCTAAACATTTACTGGGAACACCTCTAAAACACTCATGTGTGGGAGCGTAAACTAAATTATTTATACATAACTGTGACTGTTTATTTGTTTACTTTTATTGCAGATCATTATTTGTTGGCAGTAAGATTTGTGGTTTAAATTAATGCACAATTTGTAAATATTAAAGTTGATTGTAAATAGAATATTTTTAGTTTTTGCTGCATATGTAAACTCTTTGAATCAGGTGTTCCGTTTTACCGGATGATGAGGGCGTGTTATGTTCCAGGCCGTCCAGGTGGCCAGGGGTAACAATAACGGATGCATGCTCTGGTGTTAAAATTAACATAACGAAATACATAAAATAGTACATAAAAACAAAACACAACGTTAACAGTAACAAAATAATAGCACCAACCAAGAACATGCATCCCTATGGCTATGGGATCAGAAGATCCCGGGCAAGCCCCCATTTGTTACAACCCAGGCCTCCTAAACCGCCTGGGTCATAACAAACGAGACTAAGGAGTGAGGAGTAAAAAAGTTTCAGAATAAAAATTCCAGATAGTTAAGATGGGGAGAGAAGCCAAACAGTCTTTTGACCCCTCTCTCTTTTTCTTTTACGGTCTCTGTACTACCTTGTGCATAAGTAATATTTTCCATTTATCTTTCTTTGACATACATGTTTGTTTATTAACTAAACAGTTAAACACAAGCTGTCTCTGGAGATTAAATTCTTCTGGTTAACTGGATGAGAAAAGTGTCGGAGGAGATGGGAGCATCAAGCTTGTGTTTCATTAATTAAGCATCTACACAATCTATTTTAGACGAGGCATGCCACATATAAGTTTACTCTGTGAGGGTGTGAGTGTGTGTGTGTGTTTGCAGAGAAAACACAGTAACTGCACTAAAGAAGCTAAAGGGTTAAAGCCAGTGTTAGCTAAATAAACAGAAACTGGCTCTGATCTAACCACAGGGCGCTGAGTAAACGAGACAACTTTCTGTTTTTTATCTCTACTGTTTGATTAAAAGGAGTTTCCTTCAGTTATAAAGCGTTTCATGTGCTTTTCAATCTGAACGATGGTTGTTCTTTTTCATGCATCAATCTAGAGTTTCTCACTGATTTTCTTTGCTACACAAACTCTTAGAAACTGGAAAATTTATGACAACCCGACTGAACCTAAAATCACTAAAACAACAGGTTTTTGCTAGAATAAATAATAAATGATGTTAAATGTAACCTATTTACTTCCTTTGTGGCCTGATTTTAGTTAAATAAACTGAATTGTGTTTTATAGAAACCACTCCTGAACAGATCTTTAGAATACGACTAGCATAAATAAAACTGAGATAACAGAAAATAATCTATAATAGGAATATAAAAATCTTAATGTTCAGTGTCATTTGTTTAACGAATAACTTTTTCATTCATACATTAAGATCAGACCTGTGCTTGTTCCTCTCCTCTCGCTCTATCCTCTGCAGCCTCTCCTCTCTCTCCACACGGCGGCGCTCTCGCTCAGCAGCAAGAGACTCCTGGTGCTGTCGGTAGGAGGAGGACAGGAGTCCACCTAAAGCTGGTCTGAAGGAGAGAAAAAAAGATGTCTTTATTCAATCATTTTTTGTCTTTATCATAGATTGTTTTTCAGGAATTACTAAAATAATAATCATTACAGAATAATGAATCTTTCACAAATTTCTTTTATTTCCTGTATTTATATTTGTTTAATAATAGCATAGTTAAATCTAATCTAATCCTATAAATGATGGAGCTATAAGAAAACACAAGCACTTTATGGTTTTATTTTTCAGGGAGGAAACAGGAAGAGCCGTGTGACTCAGAAACCAGATGGTAACGACACCAACAGTCTACGTTAACAGTGTGTGAAGGTTGTGTCATTCTGCTGCTGCTGTAAACACGAGTGAATGTGTTTACAGTTCAGTCATGTGTGTGTGTGTGTGTGTGTGTGTGTGTGTGAGTGTTGGTGTGTGTGTGTACGTGTATGTGTGTACTTGTCTATACATCAAAGTGAGGACCAAACTTTTCACCTCTAAAGTGAGGACATTAGTTCCAAAGTTCTTTTGCTTGGTCCTCACTTTGGTACAATGTTACAGAGCTCTACTCATTAGTTTTAGAGGTATGGTGTGAAATAAGTTTTAGTTAAGGCTAGAGTTAGGAATAGATTGGTTATGGTTAGGGTTAGGCACACAGTCCTCACAATGTCTGCAAGACGAGAATGTGTGTGCATGCATGTGCATGTGTTTTGGGGCTGTTTCTAACAGTGTGTGTGGAGGTAAATGTTGCACAGTCCTCTCACCTTGAGCTGGTGGGAGTACTGGGGGTGCTGAGGGAGGAGAAGGATGTGAGACCTCCGTTCCTGAAAGAGAACATGCTGGTGAGGATTTGCAGAAGGAACCCACTGGTTACTCGACACCACATGGACGACACAAGAGCTGTTACCAGTGGGGCACCTCCTTCTTTTACAGGAATGCTGCTGGTGCATCACTTTAGGGATCCTAATTACAAACTAGCATGGTGTTTATTCTGATGGAAAATTCCTAAAAAGGTGCCTGTCTCCATGTCTGAAAATGTTCACAACCCTAAAAAACTATTTAACAGCCACTGTCTAAGGGCAAATGCAGGTGATAATGTTTGGAGACAAATGTATTGACTCCTCCATAAATCTGCATTCTTACTAACGGACCAGCCTGCAAACAGAAGGAACTACCTGTACTGGTTCAGTCAGCAAGAAAATAAATATCTTAAACAACAAAGTAAATTATGGAAACAGAAAAAAAAGTTTTACTAAGAAGAAAGAAACAAGTGAAGACTGCGAAGCTTTAAACATGGAGAGGTTGTGATGCTCCAGAAAAGAGGTGAAGAGCTTGGTGCTGAGGAGAAAAGCAGAAGCTGCAAACGATCAAGTGGGAGAACTAAGAGTAGATATGTGAAGAAGTGATGGGTGGCAACAAAAGAAAGGTGAGAAGCTGGGAAGTGAAAGGAAGTGCTAACGAAAAAGGTGACGAACAAGAAAATGGGTGCAGAAAGAAATCGAAGCTGGAGTCAGTAAAAATTAAAAGTGACGTGAAAAGATAAAGAGACTCCTGAAGCCGTGAGGGAAGGAGTTATGCTGTCCGTCTGACCTGGGAGATGGCGTTTTGGGAGAATCCTCGCTGGGTTTAGTTTGAGCTGAAGACGACGGCTCGTCATCGAGATCGTACGAGAAGAGGTGGAAGGGGGAGTGGGGCAGGTAGGGGAGCCGGTCGGGGGAAGGGCGAGAGCTGCCCCGCAGTGGCGGGCTGATCTCTTTGGTGGCTGGGACGGTGACAGTGGACCTTTTCCTGGCCAGCAGGGTGGCCAGGAGGGATGGCTGGGGAGGAGGAGAAGGGGAGGAGGTAGCTGCTGGTGGTGATTCTGCATGCTTCCTTCTCTCATCCTCTTTTAAATTCAGTTTTCTGGATGTGATGGTGACGGACTGAAGGGTTGTCCTGTGAGCGGTGGGTGTAGGGGGTGTAGCCGGGCTGGGAACAGAGGAATAGGTTGAGAGTAATAAAGAAAGGCTTAAAGAGAAACAAAATGTCTCCTATGTGATTAAAAAATCTGGAAAAACAAACACAAAACATGGGTCACAGAGTTAAACGAACTGCCTCTTCAACACAAAACAACTAAGGTCAGGACGATATTCCACTTCCATGAATCCACCTAAAGTACCTGGAGGTGGTCTGATTAGCCCCCTCTTTCTCATCCGAGTCAGACTCAGTCACAGGAGTCTCCTCCTCCTCTTCCTCCTCTTTGCCATCCTCACTTTCCTCCTCTCTATGGAGGTGGGTGGATGGTTGAGGGGGTGAATGCACAAACAACAGGAACATTTGAGGGGAGGATTGAGGGAGAGATGATGCGGTACATAAGAGTAGCATGCAGATGGAAACCGCCAAAGAAATGTTGGAAGAGAGAAAGGAAAAGATGGAGAGTTAGAAGAGACTGAGACATGCAAATAATGATCACAGATGCCCTAAAAACTATATAATCCAGTCATGGGAACAACAAAGTACAACTCAGGTTTTATATATCTGGATTAAAAAAATAATAATTATCAGCTCTTTACCAGGTTTTGACATCGTTCAAGTCTAATCTCAAGTGTATCAAAAAGGATCAACAAGTCCCACCATGACCAAAATCTAGTCAGTTGTTATGTTCCCCAGAGTTAGATAAGTGGGAAAAAGCATTTTGTAACCAGCCCAGTCATTCTCCTGAGCTGGTAGTACTCTGTTAGCTTTAGCTTAGCATAAACAATGTAACAATGAATGGTAACAGCTAGCATTTCATGAGAAAAAGTCATAAAAATAACTCAATAATGATCCTAATTTTTCTTGGTGACCTCAATGATCATATTGACTACAAATGAAAATAATAAGTAACACGAAGACCGCTGTAAACTGCCGCTGAAAGGTGCAAGAACTTGACCCAGTGACCCCAAAACTAGCTGGAAACTCACCATTTACTGTTGTTAGTGTGAAATGTTGTAAATGTTCAGTAAACCTAATGACAGCCCTTCCCCCACCAAGCTTAAAGGTGGAATGAGCTGTGTGTGTTAAAGTGATGCATTATGGGTAAACATCTCTACTTTGGTCCGATCTTTCCAAAGGTCGTTGTTCTAGAAGTTTTGTGGTTGCGTGAGACAAAACTTTACAAACTGAAGTGGGACTCACAAATTTTTATTTTGAATAGAACGTAATTTCTCCTGCAACCCTTCCAAAGAATCCAAACGTATTCAGTCTTTTGCAAATCTTCCCATCATGAACTTTAACCTTTCACCTGCTATCTGAGGCCTGTAGCATCTCAGAAGGACCGTTTAGGTTTTGCACAATCTGAACTTGGGGTAGCTAGGGGGAGCCCGAGTGTAACTGGAGCCCTGGATGAGTCCACTACTGGGACTACTGGCATCAAACATGAAAGTGAAATAATGTTATTTTTACTGTGACTGTACAGAGAGACAACAAGCAAGGACATGAAAAATCAAATCAAGATGGCAAAGAAAAAAATGAGACAACACTGAAATAAAACGGGATTCCTGGTGGATGAATGTTTCAGATTAGACACTCGACGCCCCCATGCAAGACAACATGCAAGTGAAAAGAATAACATGATGACAGGGAAGAAGGGAAGGAATGCTTAAAGGGGGACGAACCCAAGCTGAAAGAACTGACTCGAGATCAGTGTCACCAAACAGTTTAGTCTAATTAAACCAGTGTGTGTGTGATTCCAAAACCAGAGCGGTGTGTGTAACGAGTGCCATAGTTAACAGAACGTGCGTGTCATCACACATCACTTAGTTTAACATGAAACCACACAAATGATCTTTACTACTTTTCCTAGATCCACATGAATCCTTGAGTACAACTTTTATATCTTATCTGCAGCTAGAGTTTTAATCTGCTGAGGTCACATATCACCCACATAGATGATGGGAGAGAGGCGGATAGTTGGAGAAAGATACCAGTAATTCTGTGTTAAAACAACTACAAGTCCATTAAACTCCCTACTAAGCTAGTTTGACTGGATGTTCATGGATTAGAGTCATGAGATAACCCCAAAGCAGTAGCCACGCCGTGAGCACTGGGAACACACTGGAAGCTGTTACACTGTGTGTTTGAGGAGAGGCGGATGTGTTTTTCACTGACATCTGAACTTACATGGATGGAAGACACCCTGACAGAGTTCTGGAGCAGAAAGTGGTACAAAAGTCAGGTCTTGACTTAAATTCAACCTGTATACATCTCATAATGGATGTACATTTTGCACCACAGCTATTTTTATACCTAAAATCAATATGTCAATGTTGTAATTACAACCATAGCTAGATAACTAAACCCGGGACTGAATCGTGGTCCCGTCTCCCTCACCTCTCACTCAGGTCCTCTGCTCTGTGTCCACTGAAAGACTGGAAGCCACCTCTCTGTGGGGATGCAGGACTGCATGGAGACGCATGTCCAGGTCGTCCCAGAGAGGCCCGGCGGCTCCGTCGCCTCTCCGGGCCACGCTGCTTATCCACAACACCGAGGCTGGAACGTCGACGATCCCGACATCCCGTTGGTGGTGGCTGGCTGTTGCTGTCACCGTCTTCATGCCGTAGGGTCATCTAAAGTTAAAACAGGAGTGACTGTTCTATAAAACCTTTATATCCAATTTCTATCTAAAATGTGATGTGTAGAATAATTATTCAGTCTCTAACCTCATAGATGTTGAGCTGCTCAACCAGGTCGAGGTCAGTGCCTTTTCGACCCAGGTGTCTTTGTGAGACCGTCTCCATGTCCTGTTCCTCCAGACTGTCCACCATGTCATAGAAGGAATCCTGGTCTGGCAGAGCTGCAAGTGTCTGCATCAACAAAATTAAAACCACATTTTTCAAAATTTGTAGCACTCCCATTATGTAGATAAAGAAAAATGGGTGACAACGAGGGCAGGGAGGGATGAGGGAGAAAAAAACCATGCACCCCCACTCGGCTCCCTACAGGACACATAATTTGCTTGCAGGAAAAAACACCTCAGACCTAAAAGCACATATTCAGACAGTCACAACATAATTGAACGTGAGGTGGGTGGGAGGGGTGGGAATCCCCATGCATCCGAGGGAGACCAGCAGCTACTCATCAGCGCAGCCTTCAATCTCCGCTGCCCAGGAATTGGGAGGAGAGTTTCAGGGATGCGTGATCACATTGAAAAACTGGGCGTGTGTGTGTATCTGTCATGTGAGCGCATGCATGCATGTGTGCGTCAGTGTAAGTGAGTCCATGAACTTTCTCTCAGTTCAGTTGCAATGTCTGTCCAGGAGGGGTAGAGCATCTTTCTACATAAACATCCCAGAAGGTTTTGGATGAACGGCCTTCCAAGGCCGACACGTGGGGGAGCCGAATTCAGATAACAATTGTTTTGGTTTGGCTGGAGCTAGTTGCTGCCTCAGTCTCTCAGCGATCTCTGGTAATTTCCAAACAGCCGAAGGCATTCAGAGACCAGCTGACCAGATCCATAATTAAAGAAATTCAGAGGAAAATGCAAAACGTCAGACAGCACAAAGAACAGACAGGAAGACAGGATAGGGAGGGGAAGAGAAAATTGACCGTCCTTGGCAAGGGGCAGGAAGAAATCAGAACTTATCAAGTAAGTGACATCATGACTGTTGTAAGTTAACAAGCTTCTGCTTTGGGTTGCTAAATGATACATGCTAGCTCTTTATTAGCACAGTGAGGAAGCAACACTAGCAATGTTAGCAGAGAGTTATTTCAGAAACAAAAAAGACTCACGATGTTAACCTAACTCTCTGATAACATTGTTAGCGTTGCTTCAACACTTCACTAACTTTGGCTAGTAAAGAGCATTTATCATCATTTAGCAACCCAAAGCAGAAGCTTGTTAACTCACCTTCATAATGAATGTAGGTGGACACGTACTATTTAAAATTGTTGTCTTTATTTGAATATGGCATCTTATATATGGCCTGGACAATCCTGTTGACCATCAAACGTTACTGCAACCAGGAAGTGATTCAGCTGGCTAAAACGTCAGGAAGCGTCAAACCAGGGATGCGTGGCATAAACCCATTCACATCATTAAATGTCCAAAGTTAAGTTTGAGCCCATAATGACTGTACAGAAACTACAAATTTACAGATATATCCCTGAAGGTAAACATACCTTGTTTATGAGGGTCATGGCATAAACAAGCAGCTCTGTGTCCACTCCGTCCTTCTCCTGTAGTATCTCCATAGCATTGAACCACGACTTGGAACCTGATTAAAATCAGTCAGAATTAGAGGTTTCCTTTCCATAAAAACAAACACTTTTAATAAGACTAACAGAGTAAAGAAGACTAGATCATGTAGTGATATTAGGATATTTGTACTTTTCTTCGTGTCCACGGAGGAGATGGCTTCTATCAGCAACGGAGCGTTGGACTCGGAGTACTCCACAAACACAAGCAGAAGTTTCAGAGCTGTTTTCACCACCAGACGAAACTATCGGGGTAAAAAATTTAAACAAAACGCAGGTGAACTTTACACAGAAAATAGAAACAGAGAGGTTTCCCTCTAGCTAAAACAAAACTAAGACATTGGTTAAAAGGCTCCATGGTTTAAATGAAACCATCTCATCATCTATAGGTTTAGGGATTACAGTTATTATGGTCACTTTGTAGCATCTTTAACAAATCATTACATTAATGCATGTCACGTGTTTTTTTATTTAGGCTGGTTAGGATGTGTGTTTTTATGCTAAATAAATGAATTAAATACCAATAATAAAGGAAGACATCATGTCAGCTCAAAAGGTGTGTTTTCACTTGTGCTTGGTCATATGACCATACCCAGAGGGTTCCTGGTTCACATCTTGCTCAGTCTGTCACAGTCGTGTCCTTGGGTAAGACACTTCACCCTTCTTTCCTGCTGGTGGTGGTCAGAGGAAATGGTGGTGCTTGTGAATGGCAGCCCTGCTTCTATCAATGTGCCCCAGGGCAGCTGTGGCTATGCTGTAGCTCATCATCACCAGTGTGTGAATGTGTGTGGCTGTGTGTGTTGGTGAATGACTGGTTGTGTTGTAAAGCGCCTTGGGGAGTCGTAGGACTCTAGAAGGCTAAAACAAACACAGGCCATTTACTTTTTTACCATTTCCCATACCTTTGAGCCAACCAGACTGTAGAGCCACTGAATTGTCTCTGGGTGGCTGATGACTCCATTCATCCCGTCTACGTACAGCATGATCTGCCCCAGAGCTGGCAAAAGAGAAGGATGGAAAGACTGAGATAATTCACTTATTGAGTAATATGAACTATTGAAAAGCTAAGCTAAGCTAAGCTAGGGCTTGGTAGTAACAGTTATAGGCATCATGGGAGTATCAGTAGTGTTATTTTCTTCTCAATAAAATAATTATGCGTCTTGATTTAACAGTGCTAAACAACTCTTTGTATTCAATTGAATCTATTTATGTGATGATTAGCAAGAAAAGGAAACACTGGATTAGGGTTTGCTTGTCTGGAGCATACAGATGTGTGTTAGCAAAATACCAAGAAGCCGGGCATCAACAATGACCTCAGTCTGGGAAGGATTATAAAGAAATTATAAGACGTTCTGAAGCAAGTCATTATACAGCAAAATTTCCAGTAAATTCACCCAGATGTCAGTTTGTGAAATGTTTATTATAAAATGCTGTTATAAAAATATATTAATATATATACAGCCCCATCTCAGAATGTACATGCCTAAGTAAGCAAGATAAAGATAACTCAGCAACAGCACAGTGACTCAGAGCAGCCCTATCTTCATAATTAAGTTTATTTTCATGGCAAAGAGAGATGTTGCCATTATTTACAAATCCTCTGACCACAAAGGAAGTTTATGTAAACTGCAATCATAAAAACTGAAGTATCAAACTTTGTGAAAAAAACATGTTATTGACAAAACTTTGGCCAAAGCTGGGAGATTAATGAAGTCTAAATACATTTTTGAAAAACTGATGTGAACCACATACACAGCTGTGCTGTGTCCCTATTGGCTGAATCTATCAGACTGTTCCTACTAGTTAGGGTAAAATTAGTCAAACTGAAAGTGAAAAGCTATCATCTGACTTTACCACATCCTGCTTATAAACAACTTCAACAAATGAGGCGCGCAGACATTCTAGACAAGACGACAGAACAAGTTCATTTTCTCTCTTATCATGTATTTGGACACGAATCTGAAATGTGAAATATTGTCATCAATTTTGGGACAGATCATTAAACCCCTTGATGACAGCAATCATTTGGAAAAGTCTTCTCTTTTATCACTGGATGAGTTTTTTTTAGGCGCCATCATTGGAAACGTGAACTCCTATGTTAATGAATTTTTCATTAATGAGAAGGAATTTTTCGACCCAGCCTATGATTTTGACTTCACAAATGTTTCTGATTCAGCCTCTTGCACAAGAGGACAAGAATCATACACGCGTCCAAAAGGATGGTACCGGATGGCTTTGAAAGTCAGAGGTAAATATCCAGACGGGGACACCTGGTTGGGCACCCTTGGATGGAGAAGTCACTCTGTGCCTGGAGAGTGGCCCGTTTCATATCATGGAACTGGTTTAGATGGAGCCAAAGGAATCATCAGGAGTCACTACAGAGCAGGTGATGGACAGGTCTATGGGAGAGGAATCTACTCAACCCCTGCTCTGCATGTAGCAGAGCCCTACGCCAAGAGCTTCACATCGAACAAAACTGGGAAAACTTACAAAGTGATCCTGCAAAATCGAATCAATCCAGTGATGAGAGCGGTTGTGTCAGACTACTGGCTCGTTCCTGTTAAAGCGGGAACGTCTGCTGAGGAGGAGAAATGCATCGCAGAGCGGTCTATTCGGCCGTATGGAGTCCTGATTAAAGAAATATCCAGCTGATCCAGATGCCAGAAGCCTCTAGAGCATCGATTATGGTCAGTGACAGTCAGCAGCAAAAATTTAATCTCATTAATTTTCCTACTTTCACTAATGTACACTTTGTAAATCTTTGGTTGAAACTAATTTGAATTTAAGTGACGCACTGTTGATAAATGCAACAAAACAGAAACATATGTTCAAATTTTGAATAGATGTTCATGTTTTTAATTCTTATAGATGGCGTTTTTTTTCTTCAACTGCCACCGACCACAGAGGGACTTTCCACTGAAAGCTGACAAACCTCCATTTTTGATTTTCAACAGTTGAGAAACTACCAGGAAGAGTGGTGCAGAGTACATGAATCGTATTTCTTTACATGAATGAAAGTTTCTGAACATTATTAGGTTATGAATTTAGATTATGAATTTTTAGTCAATTTTAACGTTGAATAATATTTGATTAGTGTTTTCTTATTTTAGTTTTGCTTGATTATATTTGTTTTGTTGATTTTAACTTTGCATTTTTTCTGCTTGTGTTGTGAAACTTTGTGGTATTTGTCACGAAAGGAGCTATATAAATAAAGCGTATCTACTTCCTCATATAGTTTTGACTCATATGTACTTGTGGCACACTCGAAATTCTATTTAGCTACTAACGTCCAGTTTGTACAGTACAGCTTGTGCAAAATCTCATTATATAAGTGATATAAAAACTAATATAAAGGCAAATAATATGCCTTTATATGGGGGGGGGGGGGGGGCATGAATAGAGGTTTTGACAAATAACTAAATGTGCCCTCATATTCAAAGTTAATGCAATTTTTTTTTACACTGGTAGTGTTTACCTCTCTCTCTCTCTCTCTCTCTCTCTCTCTCTCACACACACACACAAACACACACACACTGAGTGGCAATAATTTCATTTTTCTGTTATTCACTTCTGTGATGCTTACCTTCAAGGGCATCAGGTTGTTTTTATTGCTGTATTTTTAATATAATTTTTAATCTTAAAATTGGAGTTGGCTCTCAAACCAAACCTGTAATACTAGTCATGCAAACGCCCAGGTATTTATAGAGAAAAGACTGATTTAAAGGAACACTTTGCAGTTTTGCTTGCTTTTAGCACCCCCTAGTGTCCGGTATTAATTCACTGTGGTTAAAGCGAAAATGAAACTTATATCTTCGCTGAAATGTCTCCTCAGCCTTCATTAGTGTCTACAGGAGCGGTTCATCACTAAATCAAACAAATCAGCTGTGTTCATGATCTAAAACATGCAGGAAACATGCTGGAAGCAGACTACAGAGCCAGACATGTCAGCTCCACTTTACTAACAGGGACCAGACCGCCACTCTGAAGTTGCAAGTGTGGTATTCTGGCCACAGAGGGCGGCGGGGGTCTGAGTAACGTTTCATTAACCCTGTAAAGGGTCATTTTAGCACATATCCATTTAAAGGTTTTTTGTGAATGACAACAATTTATAAAACTTTTACACAAAAATGTCAAATGGTCCACAAATCGCTCCTCTTTTTGTCAAGTTTGTATTTGAAACTATGTTTCTGTTTGTTCAGACATCCATTAAAGGAATTCTACCTCTTAATATGTAGTTCTGGTAGTTCTGGTCAGCTTCTTCTCCCACTTTGATGAGACACGTGAGACCTTCAGCCATCACAAACTCGTGGACCAGGTCTTTGTCATCCTGCAGGGAGAAAACATGCAAAAACGGTTTCATACAACCAAAACCACACATAAGGCCTTTTGTGAGTCTTTGTGTATTTGAGTTGTAATGTCACAAGCTACCACATGATGTCAGTAGTGTGCAGGTAAAGGACTAAAAGTTGATTTTCTAATCCCAGAACGTCTAGCAAATAAAAAGGTGGGCTTTGCAAATGTCTCATCACAGAATTTTCTTTTGCATAATTTAACATAAACAAATGAAAAACGCTAACTATATCTGTGATAATGGTCCTGTCACATGCTTGTCTGATTTTCTGCTTCACACATCTTCTCCAAGAAACCACTGACACATCCATGTTGATGTTAAAACAGATCATATGAGACTAACTGAACAAAAGAAGAATGTTTATTTCTACTCAAAGTTAAAAGAATTTCAGAAATTATTGAAATTGCAAAAACGCTAATGCTTGCTGCAGCTTCTGCTGCAACACCCGGACAGGAGAAACACCCAACTATGATGAAGATCCCTGTCATCGCAGAAGGATCGGCAGCTACAATCTGCACTCTGCAACAACACAGTGACAGTAATTGCATGTAAAATATGTGTGTTACCTGAAATATTTGCTTCAAGGAGAACAGCGCCCTCCTCAAGTCGCGTCCATTGGAGTTATAGAGTCTTTCTGCAGAGAGAGAAACACAAACACACGTGCATGAAACAAGATGTCCAGATGAACCTCTGTGTTTTGTTCTTTCTCCCCAGGGCTCATAGTTTTCATCCTGATGAGTGGATCAATAAAATCTGTGTGTAAAATGAGTTTCAGCTGTGAGGAAGTTGCACAACAGACTGAGACGTGAGTTTAACAGCAACCCGATGGAGCTGCATCCATCACCTGAAGCGGGTACTTCCTCACACACTTTCACCATGTTTTAATGTGTGGATTAAACTGTTTCACACACACACACACACACACACACACACACACACACACACACACACACACACACACACACACACACACACACACGCACACACACACACACACACACACACGTATGATCCGAGACGAACTGGAATGTTAATGAGTTGCTGGCTGGTGTTCAGCAGTGAAGTATGCAGGTCATGACACGGAAACTTTTCTATAGCATGACACTGATATTTCCTTCATTATTTGTGTCCCTGAACACAACACTAGTGTCCTTCTGTAAAAATCTAACAGGGCTTTAAAATGGTTTATTATCAGCAGATTAGTTTGAATTAGTTTCACCTCCTTTACATGAATTCTTGTATTGTTGAAAAAGTTCTCAGTTTAATCACAGAACTGTATTGTTCAATGTGTTATTATTATTATTATTATTATTATTATTATTATTATTATAACTATTATTATAACAATTATTATTATTATTATTATTATAACTATTATTATAACAATTATTATTATTATTATTATTATAAAATGATCATTGTTAGGTCTGTAAGTGTTTAAACATTATAAATATTTACATTTTCGGCCACAGCTTTTATACAAAATTATTAACAGTGTGAATAGTTTCCTGAACAGAACCCGTTTAGAGAAATAGAGTTTATGTCCTACAGGACAGTTGAGCTAAAATCTAGATTATATCGAGGTTTCTGAAACATTTTCCAAAATCAAGTTAGCATATTTTTGTGCTGCCATGTGGGTCTCCCATGTCTCCAAATGTGAAAAAAATCTGTCCGTCTGTTTTCTGTTAGAGTTTGATTTTAGGAATGATGTGCATAAAACAATCCGTTTCAAATAGTCCCTGTTTGTGATGTCACTAACTGGTAAATTAGCATAAAACCACCTCTCACTTATCCAGGCTGGAGGAACAGCTGCTCTACTCTGAGCCCCTCCTAGATGTTGGAGCTTCTCAGCTTATAGTAGCCTGAGTGGGTGGTGGGTGGGCGTGGCCAGCTCTAGCTTCTTTTCTTAAAGTGACAGAGCCCCCAAACGACTCTTTCTGGAAGGTACTAAAAATGTCAAGGATAAAACTGCTGAAATCACTTTATGTGAGAGAGATTTTATGCAAAAACATTCATAAACATATGTTGTATAGGCCATAGAACTATTAGCATAACTATAACCATTTTAACATGCATTTTTCTTACATTTTACGTAGCCATATGTCTGTTCTGTGATGATCTGTAAACATATTATAGTGTTGAACTTCTGATGCTTCTAGGGTTCAAGTCTGGCAGTGGACCACTTTGGTCACTTTGGACAAGCCAGACCTACACTCCATTTCTCCAAACAGAGGCTGTTACTTACAGATAGAAGTGATAGTAATCACTTTTCCACTAAATATTCCTTTAATGCTTCCCTAATGGCAAATATTTATCACACTGTTACCATTAATGCTATGTAAAGGCAAATACTTGTTTGTGAATATTACTGTTGTCATAGGCAGAGGTCTAACGTGAGTTTGGCTTTAACCTGCTGTCAGCTGGTGCACATGACATTTATAAATCCTCTAGCCTCTTATGGGGGAGGAAGGAAGGCAGGTTGATGTGCTCTAAGGACATGGAAACAGAGGACGCACACAGTCACCCTCTGATGTGCGTCCAGGCCTAGGCTGGCCTGGCTCCATGGTAACGGCTGCAACGCTAAGTGAGGCTAACCCAACTCCAGGGTCAAAATCATTATCATTCCGCACTGAGACAAAGAATTACAGGCCTGCCTGTCTCTTTCCTTCTGCAGGACAATTTCTGTGAGCTCAGCAGAAGCATCCGTGGCACGAATCTGTGATGATCTACTGTAGAGATACTCTGACTCATGAAGAGCCTTCAAATCATCCGTGTGATTAGCCTTAACGAGCTGCACAAACGTGCATGGAAGAGAGCAAAACACACAAACAGAACATCACAAACTGGGAGAAAGGGGACGTGGAAATGGAACAGATATAAATCGGCTCTTATCCCAGTTCCTGGTTTTTCTCAAGGCTTCCCTGGACATCAAGTGGCTACTTTAGGCACCCCATCTGGCTCTTGGGCGTCACGGTTTAACGCGGACCCTCGTGCGTTTTGTTTGTGTTCTTCATCGGAGCATGAGCGGGGCTGTCAGGGTAACCTTTACAGAACGTCTGCTGAGCATCTGGAGCGTGTCAGCAGCAGCAGCAGCGATAAGGCTCACACGTTGCTTCGTTCGCTAGTAAAAGCGTCAGATCTGAAAGTAGCAGCTTGATTATTTTATATCTGATAAAACTGTAATTCGGTTCTGGAGGGACATTTTCTCAGGTGACCAACAGGTGAAACAACAGCCTCAGTAACAGCATGTTTTCACCTGAAAGCTGCTAACAAAGGCTTGTCAGCATTAATGCCTTTCCCCCAGAGTAAATAGCACTTGGCAGGCTAAATAATTAATAGACCATTTCCCTGTTTACACTAAAAGCTCCAGCTGAGCTAACACAGCCGAAACACGCTGGAAACCATTCAGACACAAATCACTCTCATGTCCAGCCTGCTCAGCTGCACAACCGCTGCTCTAGTGGCTTCATCTGTCAGCTGGAGTCGTCTTATCTCAGGTTCAAAGAAAGCGGTTCAGATATGCATTAGAGTTGAATTCAAGCTGGTTCTTTCCGGTGAAACTTTTGTAAACGTGTCGGAAGGCAGAGGACAGATGAAGGCTGATGTGAAGACAGCTTAAATTACAGTGACACTTTGCAGATTTAACCGACGGAAAAGTTTGCATGTCCACGTGTCCTTCACTGGTCATTCCTCTTTTTCCTGGCGCTCGGTTTTATTATTGTCACAAGAAAAGCTCTCACTGGGATGTGTCATTGTGGCCTGTGTGTGTGTGTGTGTGTGTGTGTATGGTTGCCAACATGGTCACGTAGCCATGTGTCAGCCAGCACAGACAGACAGACAGATGAAGGAAAGACAGAGAGACGCTTTTCATTTATAGGCTCTCATGGAGTTTTACGGTTTTGTTTTGGAGGACCTGCAGCTCTCATCCACTTGGTTTGTCCACTCCTCACGTGCACAAGTTGGCATCATTTTGTCCCAAACTGTCTAACGTAGTATAGCTATAAATTTATTGTGGAGCTAAAATAAAAAAATGAAAGAAAAAGTAAATAAATAAAGTGGTTCTCTCGCATTTGTCTAAAAACCTCCAGCAGTAACACGTTTAGGACCAAAAGCAACTATTGGACCATCCAATTGTTTGTCTCGCTGAACCGCCGCACTTCCCTGGGTCCTCCATTCATTCCACACTCACGTATTTAGCACCAGAACATCACTGGTGTGAGAGGTTCACGACTCAATAATATCAGAGAAGGAGAAACAGTACAATACCCTGTTGGACTACATCAGGACAGCAACATGCTAGCACAGTGGTGATGGTGAGATGGGATCGTAGTCTAAGCGTGAGACCAGTGTAGTCAGTCCTGATTCAAATTCTTGATAACCATGATAGTACACACTGGACCCACATCATGAAGACACTGCCACCATGCTCCACCCAGGACCCTGATCATGTGTTCCCACCATAATATACCCTATGACACAGAAGGTATGGCTCATGTTCTTCTACTCTATGTGTGTGTGTGTGTGTGTGTGTGTGTGTGTGTGTGTGTGTGTGTGTGTGTGTGTGTGAGCGTCCTCTAAAGAAACAGACATTCCCCGAGAGCCCGGTCTGTCTGCTTAGTCGCTCAGGACTGGTCAGATCCCTCCTCCTCTTCCTCCCATAATGAGATTAATGTTGTGACCCTTCAGCTTTGACTAATCCCTCAACAGTTCCTGCTCCTCCTGCACACTCGCCCAAAAGGAACACACAAGTCTAAAAACTCAAGGACCTGGTCCACCGTACGTTTGTGTAGGTTCTCAGTCGTCCAGGGCTTGGAAATCTTGAAGGTTTAGTTGGAAACAACTGGACTTTTCTTTCTTCTTTGTTTTCTTTCAAGAAGCTTCTTGGATGAGAGGTGAAATGTCTTCAAGGAAGAGAAGAGAAAGGTCCAGTTGTTTCCAACTAAACCTTCTAGACTGGTCCACCGTAGGTTCAGTTTTCTGAAGTTGTTGGAGTTCTGAGTGAAGAAAGTTCCTTCCAACCACTAAACTAAATCCTCAGCAGGTAGTGAGTAAAACAGATGTTTCCTTGTGGGGAGCAGGCTTGTTAAATAGTGTAAAACCATAAAAATGAGGTTGAGCAGGTGAACTAGACATGTTTAATTTTACAGAACGGGTGAAACTCCACCACATCATGAGCTTTCAGTCGAAACACTCAAAACCAAAGTGAGAGGTCTGCCAAGAACAAAATTGACAAAGTTAGCAACAAGATAATAAAGATGATGGGATCAAAGTAGCTAAAATCAGATGTTTTTCCATCCATGCATCCTTTTGCTTACCCAAGGTCAGGTGACAAAAGTAACCCCGGCTTTTCACGGGATGCGTAAGCGGCTCATAACGTAGATATACCTGAGTTTTACCCTTCTCACCAGGAGCATTTCAAACACAAAACGGCAGCAAAATTTGGTCCCGCGAGATCACGAAATGACCGGAGAACTGCAACACCACACTTGATTTTATTTCACGTAATAACAAACAAAGAGAAAGATGGCAGCATGTGTCCAAAAAGATCAGTGGTTTATTTTCTGTTCTGTTTACCGCGACTACGGGGGTTTCACAGGTAATGACATTTTTTTTTTATAGTTAAGCCACCCCCCCAAAAAAATTAAAAGTCCTTGCTTAAACTGTAACAGTTGCTACCTACTGTCACTGCTGTAATACAGTATGTCACCACAGGGTGGCAGCACTTGTTTCTGTAAGGAAATCTCTTGTGTGTACGCAGCGTGTGTTCTCCTTAGTAACATGTGGTAAAGCTTGTCTTTTTCTTTTGTTTCATGTCCCAAATAAATTAGTTGTTGAGGAAAGTAAAAAGTCGTCGTTCTTCTGATCTTCACACAACTCTGCGCGGCCGGCTTCATCGCCGCCCCGCCGTACGTTACAAAACGCAGAAATGGAAGCACGCCTCTCAGTCTCTGCCAGACTTCGGGCCCCACGACAACCTTGAAACTCCAAAACAAATATCAATGATATATTTCTTTGACAAAGTCATCCATGTTTCCTGTGAAGAACTATCCACAGCATATCTGGCTGTCCAAGCACAATTAGTGCTAATGTAACTCTCGCACTTTTCCCGGACCACCTAGATTCTTCTATGTCAACGCGCTAATGTCCAGCCTATCCCTTAGCGCGATGACATTGGCAGGCAACGAAGAATCTGGTAAAGTGCCTCGTGATTTTTATCTTGAGAGGCGCTATATAAAAGATCGTTACTTCTTCTTCTTTCTACCTATGTGTAAGTACATCAGGTTTCCCCTTTGGCCCAGCTCCTTCTACATCATGATTACACGTTTTTGTAAGTTTTATGAGGGGATCTGGGTTTCTTCATTATCTGCTATACAGCAAACTCAGCATGCTCAAATTAACACTGTCAGTTTCAACACTTTTAAAGTGTCTATATGGGTCCACACCAGTAAGAGTTCATTTCATTCTTTTGGAGAGTTGGTACTTTAACTCTGATTTAGTGTCAAAAACCAACTCTAATGGAGTTGACAATTTAACTCTGGTGTTAGAGTTAATATAGTGACTCTTAACACTGGTGTCTCTACCAGTCCAACTTTTAGAATAAAGGGGTGGAGTCAGCAAACTAACTCTGCAGGTGTTATAGCTGCTGTGGGAGTTCAGAGTTAGCTTTTCAGGAGTTGTTTTGTCCAAAATGACTCCTACAGAGTTGATTAGGAAACATTCCTTTTTAACACTTGGGTTTGACTCTCATGTCAGTGTTACATATCAACTATATACCTCTTTTTAGTGTTAAATTAACTATTCTTAGTGTTAAATTGCTGTGTAGTTGTTAATAGCCTCTTGTTGCTGGAATAAATGATTGTTCACTTGACACATGAATGCACTTCATTTATTCCTAAAAATATATCATATTGCAAAAAAAAAAATCTAGTATTTGGGTCATTTTATTTAAGAGCATCGGCCAGGAACAATTGTTCAGATGGATCTGATCTTAATTAGAGCTCCAGATGAGGCTGGGCTGACCAAAGGGAATATTTTTCAGCTTGATACTGCGTACCAGATTAAAGAGGGGCAGGTCACAAAGGGTAGCCCCACATTTAAGCCCTGCTATAACTGCTGACTTGTGTTTCTGGAGGATTTCGTTGCACCCCTTAAAAATAAAAATCCCCACACGGCTGTCTGGGCCAATCAGTCGGCTAGCGTTTTAAGCTGGCCATCAGGATCTAAAATAAAGAACTGAGAGGAGGGTAAAGTGTGTTGGCTCGTTGGAGAGCTCCATTAAATCCCCGGAAGTCTTTCCCTCTTTGTGCTATCATGCTAAATATAGGAGGTATTAGATGTCCGGCGTACTGTAACAACCCGAGGTCCTGGGTTCAGGCTTTGCTTAGGTCATGCATGGGTTTGTGTTGCCTTGCTGAGTTTACAGGGATAATAAAAAGGTTAACCATCATAGAATAGCCTCTGTTTAGAGTTTATGCCTTGCAAGACAAAGACAAAACAGTCAAGACCATTTTATATTACACTGTCCTTTTTTGGCATAAATAGTGAGAAAATCCCTCCAGACACCCTATTTTGCTGCTGCAGGTTCTTTCATAGAACCATGAAATTCTGTGGAAAAGTGAAAAACAATTTAAAAACATAATTGGAAGAAAATATTTACATTTCAAATACACTCTTCCACATGCATTCAGAACTCAGCCATCATGTCTGCAGCAGGTTCGCATTCCTGGAGACATTCTGGGTGTGAAGGGAAATTCTGCTCATAAAAATCCATTTTTAACTGTTTGGTAGTGAATGTAAAGAAATTCACTAGTCCTCCCAGGATTGGTCCCTTTTGAGTTAGTAACGCTCACACGGTGATGGCGTGTGACCTTCCAATTATGCATTTGGGAAAAAGGTGATTTATCTGGACGCTCATCGATCAGATCAGTTGACAACATAAAATAAACTATCTTAAACAAGAGTTTTCTTTATATTGTTGCATATTCAGTGTAAACGTAGGCATTAATAAAGGCCCAGTTATGCTCATGTTATGATTCAAATGCCAGCTTCCATGCTCCTGCAGGTTTTTCAGTCGATTGAGTCATTTTTGTAAAGACGTAAACTGAGTTGCAGTTCCTTTTCTGCAAGCACCGATCTGTGGAGAGGCATGAGAAAATAAACACTCCATCAAGCGGCTGTAAGCTCATATTTCTAATATTTCAGCCTGATGTTGGCAGGCAGCGACGGTGAGACCAACGAGGACAACTTGGTTATTTTGTGACTGTCTATTTTTTGTCTGTTGGTCTTGGCCAACAGCGTGACTGCTGGAGGCTGCTGATGGCACAGACCTCATGAGCTCAGTGTGTGTGTGTGTGTGTGTGTGTGTGTCTGACCAATAAATATAAATAATATGAATCTACAGCCCTTAAATGTGATGGAAAAAGGAAATTGACAAGATTTTTAAAAATCCACATATTTAACACTGAAGAGATCACATGACAGGTTTCTATATTAACAATTGAAAGGTTGAGAAGGTTCCTCTCAAGTGGTTTTCATCCTCTGAAAATATAAATACATAAGTAAACAAATAAATAAATAAAACAGTTCCTTACAGAGATCTCCAAACTGTCTCCTTGAACTTATAAAGGCTGTGCACGTAGCTCCAAAAGCAAAAGTCCTCGGGATGCAGACTAACGTCAACATAAACATATTGCAAACACATAAAAACACAGATGGTCAAAAATCCTGAACATCCACACCAGAATGTCCAGAATGCGACCTGTGACCCTGCCATGTCCTCCCTGGCATCTCGTCCAAAAGCCTCCAAACAGAAATAGTTCTAACAAAAATATCCTGCTTTTAATACATGTGTCTCCACAGACCTGAGCCCACTGCTCACCATCTACACACAACTCATCAGTACTAGGACATAGGTGATGCAAATACTTCAGACTACAGTTAAACATTTTTCATCAAACCAGAAACAGGCAGATAAAGGTTATACTTGTTTCTGCCATAGATGGTGATTCATGCAAACTCTAAATTATAAAGATTTCCATCACAATCAGTTTTGCACGGCACAGTTTTCAACTGAAGTTAAACCAAAGCAATAATTACAGGTGAAGCCTGCATTCAAGCAAGAGAATCACAAGTTTTCTTCCAAACTGGTCGTGCAATGTGAGACGTTTTGAGACAGCAGAAAGCCACTTTGTGACCACGCTCATGCTATTGGTTTGCTCTTTAACTCAGTCAGATTGGAACTTTTTCTCCAAAGTGGATCCAACATTTCATGATTTAATGACGTTTGTTTTTTCTACAGGAATTCACAGTTCAACTTTGTTCATATTCAACAGGAACAAAACGTCAGCTTTTCCTTCTTCTAGTCGTACTGCCTGAATCTATTTACGTTTTAGTTTCTGTTAGAGCTGAGTGGAAATGAAAAGGGGGAAGTTACTTTAGCCTGGTGCAATGATGGCGTGTTGCAGACTGCAGGAAAAATGGCCGACAAATAAAGTAACAGGTTTTGTTTAGCCGCGTGTGAGTCTGTCCTCCTTTATAATAAGAACTGACAAATAAATAATGTGAAATATTAGAGATGTTTGAGCTCAGATGAGAGGAATCTAACAGAATCAGATGAGTCAGACAGACAAACACAGCAGAGACAGAAGGTGAAACCAGAGCAGCGTCAGAGTGAGTAAACAAAGAGGCTACTGGAGGATATGTGCTGCTCACTGAGTGGATTACCTGAGTCAAATCCCTCTCTGACTCACTCTCTGATCACACACTCTCTCTCTTGTGTGTGTGTGTGTGTGTGTGTGTGTGTGTGTGTGTGTGTGTGTGTGTGTGTGTGTGTGTGTGTGTGTGTGTGTGTATGTGTGTGTCCATGACACAACTGACTCAGTGATTTATGACATAAGTGGGTTATGTTAGAGTTTAGAGCATTTGCAGCCAGAGAAGAAATCTGAAAGTGTTTGTTTGGACCCTGACTTTGTGTGTTTATATAGATCATAGCAGAAGCTGTGACTGGGTGTGTGTGCGCACGTGTGTGTGTGTGTGTGTGTGCGTGCGAGCGAACGAGCAAGAGAGAGAGAGAGAGTGAGAAATAGAGAGAGCAGCTTTTTTTGAGATAATAAATGTTGAAAAATGTCTAAAAATGAAATGTCCAGAGTTGCAAACATAGATCGTCTTACATTCAGCTCATTTAGTCAAATCTAGAATGTGCAATCTGTCAGTAGTGAATGGTATAGTCAGGGATTGTCCACTACTACTGTGCTAAGTTTTAACTAAATAGCTGTAAATGTTCTGAGATAGTAATGTTTTTGTTTGCAAATGTCACTTAGCTGCAGTAACTGTCTAGAATTGGGTCAACTCCAAACATTAAAGCAACACTTAATAGTTTGAAACACTTTAAGCTGTTGCTTTTCAAACTAGTTTCAGTGATTCTTGAGCCAGAAACTTGAGCAACTTCACACTGGACAGCACTCTGTCGCCCTCTGCTGACCAGAAACTGCACTTAACAGTTTTGTGGTTCAGGTAGAAACTAGTGGGAGGTCTCTACCTGCTTTAAAGCAACAGCTGTTTACTGTGCCGATAAAAAGCACCAAAACAATTTTGCTTTTTTGTTAGCATGATGGCGAAAACTGTAAGTAAAAGTAAGAGAGTAATGTATTTGGAGGTGATCCAGAAAAATGAATAGCTAAAACCAGAGTGAACATCGGCGCTGCCTACACTCTGTTTCATGGTCAAGCAAAGTCCTTTATTCTTTAATTATGAACTACCGATAACCATTCATTCATTAGAACATGCAAAATACAACACCTTGTCTGATGACACTGTTATCTGCAAAGCTGGTGCGAGCAACGGCAGGCTGCTTCAGGGGTGTTACGACAGTAGTAAGTCCACTTTCAACCAGTAGGGGGAGAAGCGGGAAACTTATTAAGTATTACTTTAAATAGATGTAGCTACACCCAATTATTACTTTCTGAAAGTTTCATTAGAATTTTTTTAACTAATTCACGGAGTATTTTGCTGACAGACAGACAGACAGACAGACAGACAGACAGACAGACAGACAGACAGACAGACAGACCGTGGTTGCTAATGTTGATTTGCCGTAGAAACCACGTTACATTTGCTCGACTCCAAACGTTAATCAGCATCCCGTGAGTTTTTCTGAGATTTAGTTCAGGAGATATTTTGCTAACTAACAAATGAGCACAAGCACAAACAGACGCAGACAAAACCTTTCATCCATCTTTTGTTTTCAAACAAATTAAAATAGTGTCCCTGAGGTTTTGCTTTTGAGATTCTCACCTGTAAGTGACAAAACCTCTGACGTACCCCCCGGAGCAGCTGACCCACTTCTTCAGCCTGGTCTGGCAGGTGCATTTCCTCCCTGCTTTGTTTCTCCCTCGTGTCCCCTCCCTAAGTGATTTACCATTTCCCTGGAAACCTTTCCTCTCCCCGTTTCTTTCCACACGTCCCCTTAAACCCATCATCTCTACAACCCCACAGCCGAATAAGAAGCCAAGAGTGCGTTCTGCATGTTTAGCTTGTGGTAGCTGTAATGTTTTATTGCATTATGTAATAGCTCCAAAATGATTAAAACAGACCAGCCAGAGGTTTGTGGCAGCACACGCGGGTGCGTATATGAACGAGCCCAGACGAAACACTCAGACGTAAGTGCAGCGCTCGTGTGATGGTGTATTCCTTATTTTCTTGCAGTAATCACACACAGGCTCGGGAGAGCAAACCTCAAACAGCGACGTGCTGAGCCACAGCGCAACAGTTGGGCTTCTTATGTTTGTCAGCATAACTGGAGCCTGGGGAAAACCCTGCCATGTCCACAAATAGCACCCACCACACAGCAGAAAGCAATCAATAGAGAAAAAATAACACTAAGAGAGGATTACAATTGGTCGGATTTGAATAAGGACAAAAATTAATGATAAGTTTTAGTAACGTACTGTGAAACATTTATTTTGAATATTAAATCTTTATCAGCTGATGCAATAAAAACAAAACAAACAACAGCCTCTTTATTGTGCCAACCACACTCTTCTCTGTAGTGTTTAGCCTAAAGTACCGGCACTGTTTTAGGTGCTCTTTGAGAACGAGTCCATGTGGCCATCACATGATGACTTATCTCTGAATAATCCAGTTATTCTTTGATTTCAGTAGAGATCAAGCTTTCAGGTCCACCTATTTGACTCATTTTTCTCAGAAAAAACAAACATTTACTAAACTGTCCCTAATTTTTTTTATGTTTGCTTCATTTTAGCTAACGTTACATTCTGACTGTATGAAAATCTCTAATGAGAATATCAGAAGTAACTGTAGCATCAATCCTAGTTACCTGAACTACTAGAGCAGCTCAGGTGCATTTCAGTGAGTTCCTCTAAAGCAGCTATTGTCATGAGTTCCATCAGCACCTTCATCCCTAATACCTCATCCGCTCATCTCTTCATCTCCCACAGCAGCATAAAGCGTGACACCTGTGGGCTCTTTAAAGGGTCTTAGCTGGTGATGAGGGTAGAAGGAAAACTACATTCCTTCAGCGTGTTCATGTAAAACTCTTTTTTTTTATTACTTTGATGCAAAATGTAAAAAAATATGGAAACAAAGGCTGTGTTACTACAGAAAGTGTTTTAGTTAGTCATGCAAAGATGAATCAAACATTTGAATCTTATCAATTAGCAAACACTGAAAATAAATCTGGTTTAGTTACGTGTTGAGAGAGAGAGAGAGAGAGAGCGAGAGAGAGAGAGAGAGAGAGAGAGAGAGAGAGAGAGAGAGAGAGACAGCTACTCCCTCTCTACTCATTCATTACCAGACTTTATCTCCCAGACCCATAATGCTCTAACCAGGTCTTATCTCCCACCTCAGAGGGAACACCAGCACAGTCAGCTGATGTCAGAAACAGCTGTTTCTAACTCATTCTGCAGCATCTCAACAACACACGGCCATCACCACCACAGTGAGGCTGTGGCTGCTTCACTCACACTCAAAGGATTCATTTAAATCAGAATCCCATAGATGGCTTATTAAACAACCTCAGTTTGGAGAAATTGAGTTTTGACAAGTTAGCAGTTAGCTTGAGAGAGGCTAAGAGGCTAAGATGGCTGTTGCTATCTGAACATGACTGGTCTAGTTGCTATCTATACAACAAGATAATAATTGTTCATAACCAGTTAAAGCCACTTCAAAAGATCTGACTTATTCCTTTAAGCTTCCTGCTTCTGTTGTACTGTCAAAAACAAACCTGCTACAGCCTGCTGTAGCTACCGCTAACATTGAGCTAACGCGAACATGAGCCAACTGATAGTAAATAAGCCACGAATTAAAAAGATCCACCCTGTTGGACAAACCTTATTACAAGTCCAGTAGCAACAAAGCCAGGTCACCATCAGTCTGTGATTTCGTAGCCTCCTGCAGCTCCCTCAATAGTGTAGGCTGCTCAGGTGTTCACTCTGGTTTTAGCTCTTTGATTCCCCTCCAAATACATGACTCTCACACTTTTACTTCCAGGTATGATGCCAACTGAAAAAGCTAATTTCTTCTTCTTCTGCTTTTTATTGACAGTCGGTGAACTGAAAAAGCTAACTGCTAGCCTTTATATTAGCTACCACCACAGTAAACAGCTATCGACATAAAGCAGGTAGAGACCTCCCACTAGTGTTCCTACCTGAACCACAAAACTGTTAAGTGCAGTTTCTGGTCAGCAGAGGGAGACAGAGTGCTGTCCAATATGAAGTTGCTCAAGTTTCCGGCTCAAGAATCACTGAAACCTGTTTGAAAGCAATAGCTTAAAATGGAAAAATTCCATAGTGTTGCTTTAAGACCTCCCTGCCTGTACGCCTTTATTTATAAAGACTCAGATTTGTTTAACACTCACTGATTCCATCAAATCCTAAAGTAACGCTTCATAATGTTTCAATTCACTCAGTGAAATCCTTGTAGCTGCGGAGCTAACCTCCCCCTTTTTAAGCTAAATCAAAAGGAGAGCTAGAATGTGAATGAGTGGTTTGATGTGACGACAAGTGTGTTTGCAAACATCTTTTAATGAACAAGCCAGCAGACCAGAGACAGACAGGTGCAAAGCATTATTTGACTTGGAGTTTTCAGCAAGCTGGCGCCTTGTTGTGAAACAGTCCAGCTAGAGGAAATCAAAGTAAGTAAAACTTGTCTCCGGCTCAACCTCTGCCCCCCACCGCCCCGTTACAATCCTGTGGGGGGTGATTAGAGATGGATAATTGGGGAGCAGAAATCCAAGAGCCGAAGCCAAATTTTGAGAAGAGGGCTTAATTCCAAAGCTCTGTTCCGAGGGACTGAACAGGCTCCAAAACACATGCAAGGCCTTTTGTTCTGCAGTGGAGATCTTTTGTTTCACCTGCTGCACCTCTCATTACAGGGAGCTTTACCTGTCAGACAGCATCACTTCTCCTTATTTATTACTTGAATTACAGCACGTCCCTTCACTTGAGGTGAGGCTGTGAAATGAGATTCCATGGGAAGCAAACGCTTTGGGAACCTGAAAGAATTCTAATATTTGATTTAAAGACTATAAAATAATATTTGAACAAAAATGATTAGTTCTCAGTGTAGCTTTCCCATTCTGTTCCTCAGGAAAAACAGTGTTTTCATTAAAAAAGTGAAACTTTCAAAAAATCATTTCATTTGCAAATTATTTTTACGTTTACAACAGTAATAGTAAAACTCCCATTCACTTGATATTTCAATAAATTAGCAGTGGTCTCTAGTATAAATGAATGCGTCGTCAGTCAATCTCCGTGGAAAAAAGCTCCGGCGCTCCTGTTTCAGGAACTACAAGTTAGCCGGAGGAGAGGTGGGCAGAAAACAGCAGGATTATTCATTATATTCGGACATCTCGCCTCTGATTGGCTAACAGCAACGCTATTCTTCCACTGCTTCTGTTTGCTCTGCAACGTTGATGTTTTATCTCATCAAATAACACAAGCCTGAAGGAGTTCTGCCATATTGTGGAGTTGCTAATGCTAACAGTTAGCTTCTACTAGCCGAGACATGCTCTGCTCTCTCTTGGATGCTAAATCAACATCAGCCTTCCCAGCTCGCAAGCCAAGGTGGGTGAGTCGATGAATGTTAATTTAAAGGGTAAATCACACCCTGGGTGGAGTCTTACTTCACACACACTTGCTGTTTGAAAAATGCACCTAAAGGAGGCGTTGCCTGGCGGACCGAGAGAGCAGCACTGAGGCAGTTGATTGACAGCACCCTCCCCCACTCTCTGAGCTTCTCAGTTGAAAAAGTAAGTCGTTAACAAGCGCACATGTCTACGGCACTATTAGACACTCATCTATAGTTTATCAGCAAAAGGTGATTTAGGTGTTACTTGCTCTTTAAAGTGTGACGTAGATCTGTGTGTTTTTTTCTGACCTGAATGTTTCCCTGTCTTTTTGGCGGCTAATGCAGGACAAAGGGGTATTAGAAAATCTTCACGTTAACCTGCATGTGACTGAGGACAAATAAAACTTGTTTCTCTGTGAACCGCTCTTTAATAATGCATCATTTATGCAGAATTAGGTTCAATAAAAAGCACCAGATCTGCAGGGAGAAACAACGTTTATAACCTAGAATCTGAGTTTTATTTAGGATTTATGTGAAACATGAAGGGTGAACAGTTATGCCAGTTGTCTACCTACTGTTTTGTTACTACTGATAGTCAGTGAATACAGGTGAAAATTAGAATATGCTGCAAGATTTCATTCATTTCAGTAATTCATCTTAGACTGAGAGACCATCTAAAGGCTCAGGAAGTCTTTGCAGGTGTTTTGGATTCATCAGCTGATTAGAGTGTGACACTGAGTCTAGAATATTGAACCTTTTAACAATATTCTAATTGTTTGAGATTTTGAATTTAGGGTTTTCATCAGCTGTAAGCCATAATCATCAAAATTATAACAAATAAAGGCTGAAAAATCTGGCTTTGCATGGAGTGAGTCTATCTCATATTATATTAGTTTCACCTTTTAAGTTGAATTACTGACATAAATGAACTTTTGCATGACATTCTATTTTTTTTGTTTTACCTGTAGAAGCTTCAACCCAGCAAGCAGCTGCCACTATGAGATATGGATTGTGTTTACAACTCATGAGCAGCTCTTGTTTTATTTAATAAAGACTAATTAAAGACCCACAGCCAGATTATGTTCCCCTATTAGAAACATGTTGACCCATTCAAAGCCCTTATTATATCCATACACCTAAAAGAAAACAGAGCACCACTCTGTTTTCTTCATCACTCCACACTGACTGTTTGTCTACCCATACTGCTTTAAACTCATTAAAACCATTGTGTAGTTGGCAAACGCCATATATGACCCAAAAATGCTGCCAAACACTTTGGTTAGAGTGAATCCCTGAGTGCCTCATCGTGGTTAAACTCCCCAATATAACTCAAATTTAATCAGTTCTTACAGGTTAAAGCAGAGATAATCTAGAAGTATTCCAACTAAGTCAGAGTACTCTCTGCCATGGGCACAAACGTAGTTGTGTTTTGTTATCAGGACATTACAAAAACCAATCTGTTCTACCAGTTTCTAAAATTATTTAAATCTGACATCAGGTGTATCAAAATCCAACAGATTCCACTATGTAATTATTTAGTCATTGCTGATGTAATTCCTCTGTAGTAAGGAGCTAACACACGCCTGTATGCTCCAGACCAGGAAAACTCCTGTTTTCACAATAATGACGATCAGTTAACATATTTGAGCAGCATCTTTCTTTCTTAAAGGTGCATGAGGTAAGCAAGAAGGCTCTGGATCCAGGAAGTATGGAGGTGGAGGCGGCTATGGAGGCGGGACAGATTGGAACAGATTGTAAAGACTACAGGTGTTTCTCAATGTCAAAGAACCTTGCCTTGATGTCTTGGTCCCGCCTCGGTGCTACCGAGGCGTCTGTCCTCCGTTTGTCTGCCGTTTAGCTAACTGACCAAGGATACATGCGAGGTGCCTTGTTGCCTTCCCTTGGTCAAAAACGTCCCAGAATACAGCGCAGTATTTTCAAACAGATGTGATCAGTAGCTGGCTGCAGAGGTAAGTCTGTTCCATTTAACCTTTTTCTTTGACCAAGGAAGGACAATGTCTTTGTAAGCAAGGCACCTTGCCTACCGAGGCATTGAGAAACACCCCATATCTCTCTTTGGCCTTTTCAAAAGGAGAAAAACTGACAATGCCCCAGCCAGCTGAGAAGGAAATCTGTTTCAATGTAACCTTTCTTCAAACATGGCTGAGAGATTTGGCTGTTTGTGATTATTTCACCGTAAAATTCGTACTTATTGTACCTTTAAATCATACAAGGAAGCAGCGAGCATGGTCTCAGGTTTTCACACAGTTCTTCATGTAGTCTTAACAAATAATAACATAATGATGTGTATTTTTATACACTCTAGGTTAGATTTGACTGTAAAACTCTCAAACTGAAGGAGGGTTGCGTTGCCTTTTAACTGTGACTTCATCACAATACCACAGAACAGACAGTTATTGTTTGGCCACCATTGAGTCTGGATGTAATAAGTGGCGGTGCCCTGTGGGTCCCACTGACGCTGATGCATGTAGTTTGGCTACAGACTTCCATTCTTGTAACTGTTTAAAGTCAGAAAAGATGATTTTCTAGCCCATGATATCATCTGCCCTTCTTGCTTTTCCATCTGCAACCTTCAGCGAGCGAGGGTTGTTTGCAGAGCAGTGCCACCTTCGCATGTTTCTGTGCTGTCGACACTTTCTAAAGATAACACCCCCACTTCACCCCATACCTCTGCACCCTTCAGCCAGAATCCACAACTCCGCTGTGACAGAAACAACTAAAATTAACCCTCAATCGAGAGGTTCTAATGATTATGGGATGAGAAAGTGACACGCTTCAGATCACACCATGTAAGCAAAAGCTAACACCGAGGATGCCGCGTACCTGGCCTGCATGAAAAAATCAAAACAGCCAGATTCCCTGGTGGATCAGACCGGTCCTTGTTGGTCAGACCTGAATCATTAAAGCACCTTAAAAGTCTTCAAACTTCAACTTTTTAGCTGACCGGGCCAATATGTCCTCAGAAAAACTCATTAAATCACAAACACCCTCACACACAGATACATGCATCAAAGAGCTTCTTTAATCCCAAACTGCGAAGCCTGCATGTAATTTGATCTTTCTACAGCAGTACGAAATACCCAGGAGAGCTGTTTTTCATACTCATGCTGGGTTTTTTTCTTTCCACACTTGAAATATGATCAGTGAACGAATAAAGGAGGCTCAGGATTTACCTAATGTGTAACTTCAACCTTCAAAAACCCTATCTTCATCTAAACGAAACCAGAAAGCTTAAAAATATGAGCAGAATAAATGTTTCCCTTTGTTTCACGTTAAATAGGGCAAACAATGCGGATCCCTGAACGTGACAGGTTTTTGATTTAGTGGAAAGTCTTCTGACCACTACCCGGGGGATTTAAAGGTGAAGACCCAGCGGGATTAAAGGAAGTCAAATGAGTGGACAGCTGAGGAGGTTTGTGTCCATCAGATCTCTGGAGATCACTCCGGCTCGTTTAAGCTCCACAGAAGGTCGGTTTAATACTAAAGAATTACACACTGCTGTTTACTGTTGCTCCAGTAAACATCGGATTCCTGCAGAGCATCTGTTCCACGCTGTATAAATCTGGATTGTCATAGGCAAAATGTTTAGACACCAGTCAAATGTCTCTAAAGCCTTTTAAAAGCAAACACACTGCATGTGTTAATGACGAAGCAGTTCTTTCCCCTCTCTCGCCTTTAATTTAAATGTTTTTTTTAGATTACCGAATGAAAACAAGTAAATATAGCCTCATTCTGGTTTGGTAGGGGAAATCCGTAACAGCATGAGCACATTTCTGAGTGTGAGTTAGTTTGCACCACATCACAACTGCAGGAAATCTTGAAATTGTCCAATAATTCACCTTAAATGGTGATTTACATTCACACTTGGGATGAATTTATAACAGGAGAAATTCAGAATGTGCTGCTTCTAAGAGGTATTATGTAACCTGACACACTAAATGTTTAAATAAAGAAAGAGAATGACAGGAAAACAGAATAATCCAGATTATTTTTTCATCCTGGGCACGTTTTCTCTCCTTGACATCCAAAGCCCCCTGAGTGGGGCTCATGTTGTCAGCCAATCAGAGGCCGCGCTTCCACTGATCCAGATTTAGCACGGCTATCACTGGCATGAAGAATGTCGACCGTGCAGACGAGTCATGGAGGAAATGAGGCAAAAGCACAGGACCGAACATTTCTGTGTAGGTGTCTTATACGATGTACAAACGTAGCTGAGTATCCCGCAAAATGAAGATATTTTTCTACGGTTTGGCCCATCTTCCACCTGAAAGTGAGGATAAACGGCACCAAAAATAATTCTTTCAAAACTTTCGACTAAAGTTGAGAATTGTCACATTGTCGGCATTTGCTCGTGGACGTAAGTAACCGGGGTTCTAGGTTTCGTCAATATCCGTGACAAAAATGTTGACGGCCCATGTGCGACCTGTGTTTACGCTACAACATGGATGCAGTTGTGTTTGTATTTTTGACACTTGTCATAATTATGCATGATCACGCTTAGGCCCTGTGCACACCTAGCCGGGTACGAAGATATTTTTCTACGATTCGGCATCCACACAAAAACACATATTTACGCAACGAAAACGAATCTTTTTAAAAACTCCGGCCAAAGTGAAGATTTGCGTTTTTCTCCGTTTTAAGCGTTTCTGTGTGGACAGAAATAACCGGAGTTGTAGGTTTCACAACGTCACTGTCTGCGACAAAAATGCTGACGGCCCATGTGCGACTTGTGTTTACGCTACAACATGAATGCCCTCAGAGCTGTGCTCGCATTATCAATCGTCCAAGCGCTTTTTGACGCTTGTTGACTTTATACTCCAAAACTACATTTAAGAGAAACGTTTTGTTGAAGCTGAGCAGGAAGACGAAATGGATAGGATTCGGGGGAACTACTGCCACCTACAGGTCTGGAATGCTTAAGAATTTGCTTAACGGTGCACTTATGCGGTTACGTGTGGATGGAGTTTTTTCTAAAAACGAGGTGGTGTGGACGCAAATTTTTGGGAGGGCGGATATTTGTTTAAAAAAACCTTGCTATGTGTGGACAAGGCCTTAGAATACTCTAATAAAACTGGGTAGTGACGACTGCCAAACTCTATTTGGAGAAGTTATATTAGCTGAAATCTTGCTGTTAAACAGGAAGAAATAAAACCTCTCTTTTTTGACCAGAAATCTCAGCAACACAAATTCTGTAATTTTCTCCTTGATTCCATCTTTCTTCTTTTTTCTAATTTCAATTATAGCTCCAGAGATTTTATTTTGGTAACGGTCACACCTCTCTGCTTCTGAACTACAGATTAGTTTGTAGCAAGGTGCAAGCTGAGCTGTGACAACACATTCACACCTGAATTATTTCTCAGTTTTAAACTGATAAAAATCACAGTGTTGATTTTAGAAACACTGCAGTCACATGTGTACCACATGTGAACAGCTGACAGCGCTCAGGCTGTGACATTTAATGTGTTCTCAAGGAGTTGGTATTTCTGACGATTTAAATGTTTCATATCAATACATAAACAAGACAAACTGTACTCACCGATGCAGGCGTGCACACGCACAGTCAGCTGAGTCCGCAAAATAACGCTGTGCTTCTTCCCTCTGGACCTGAGAGACCAGAAAAAGGAATAATTGTTCATTTAAAGTGTTTTTACTCACATGAAAATGAGTTTCTATTTGGGATTTTCATTGTTCAGTTTCAAAAAATGAAATGTAACTGTGATTTCATTTCCAGTGATGTGATGCAGTTAGAAGGGTGAAGATGGAAAGCAGTGAGCTGCTTTGGCAGAGGCGTCCCCAGAAATTTTTGATAAGGGTGGCCAGACGGGGCCAGAGAAAATTTTGGGGTGGCACACCAAATTGGTCCTTGTGGTAACTCTGGGAGAGTTTAGCCTGTGGCGATGCATTGCATTGCTGCTTTATTCTTTTTTTATTAAAAAAAACAATATGCATCCAAAACACTTAACTCAGATTTGAGAAATACAATATTTTCAGAAAATTATGTTTCAGTTATTTTAAATGCTATTTCAAAATTTATTTAAGAATTTTATTTTTTTTTATATTTGCCTGTTGCTGTCTTCACAAAAACTACGGAGATATAAACTTTTTTTTGAAAATGGTTAATTTTTTTTTAATTCTGAATATTTATTTACTCATTAATTACAGATTTTTTTTATTGGGTTTTACATTAAATAAGACGAATGTATGGTTTGAGTGAACATTAACATGATTTAATAAGAACACTGGTCTTCCCTGGGGGGGCCAGCAATTTTCTGGGGGTGGCCATGGCCACCCCTGGCCACCCCTTTGGGGCGCCACTGTGCTTATGGGTTTGCACCCCTATAACGATACACATCTAAGCTTCTATGAGGGATGGCAGAGCTGCAAAGACACAACACACACTTAAACAAAAACACACATCCACATGCAATTATCTCACTGTGCACACATTCAAACATCACATTCCAGCACAAAAACACAAAAATATCAAAGTATGAAGAAATTTTAAGAGCAAAAACTTTGGCTCTTATTTGTCAATCTTAAGGAACTAAGCAGCAACTTCAATCCCTGACAAGCTGATAGCATCAGACCAAACAGGGAAAGCACTGATCTGATAGCACTTGCTGCCTCTAGCTAGCACAGAGGGAAACCACGCAGAGGAGAGCAGCTGGCTTCTTATCCTCGTATTATGTCCTTATCATCTTTGCTGGCAAACAGAGCAAAATGTTAACACAATCTGTCGAAACGCTGATAGAACAAATCCATTTGTCTTCTGATAATCTGCTGTGTGAGAATGAGAGTCAAAGCAATGAGTCAGAGCATATTTGGTGAGAGAACCGATGGAGAAAAGTGGTAAAAATAGACTGAGGATTTGGAGTTACAGAAGTTGTTTTGGCTAATACAGATAGGTAAAAGTGACCTAAAGAGAATGAGTGAAGTTTTTCTGACTCTGTGGACACTGAGCTTTCACTGGTGTCACACTTTGTTTACTGTCATCTGTGGTGAGCTGTGTCCCACAGCTGCAGTCACAACACATTTTTCATGTGTGGGAAACATTCTCAGATACATTTACACAAATGAGTTATTGTGCATAAAGCTGGAGATGCTCAGTGAGAGGATCGTAGTTTTCAGAAAGAAATAAACAAAAATGTATGTGATCATGTATGGAGTCCAGCCAGAGGTGATGCTATTAATGCATAGTGCTGTTTGACTTTGTATGGAATATGATTACTTTTGATGAAACTGAAATCACAGTTATTTAACATGGTTTGTTTAACGCTGTCATAGTTATAGGCAACAAGACATATATTAAGGTAAGAGTGACAATAAATCTGAAGATTAGCCGCTAACTTCCATCCGTATGTGGTCCACGAAGGTCCCGGGCTCAATTCGATCGTGTAGGTGGCGTCCTTCGAAGGACGTCCTCCGATTTTGGACAGCAACAGTTAGCTAGATAGCTTTTTATTTGGCAACCAGGTAAGCGTGTAGCTTGAAGTTGCTGTCTGAGATTTTTTTCTGGAATATTGTTTTCAATTCAGTTTATTTATATTGCGCCAAATCACGACAAGAGTCTTCTCAAGGCACTTCACAAAGTAAAACATTCCAATTGAGTTCAGTTCATTATGCCACGTAGTTAAAAGTTTCCTATATAAGGAACCCAGCAGAATGCATCAAGTCACTATAGCGTCAGTGTCTTTTCAACAATCTTCATACTACGTTCTTGTAATTTAGAAGTTATGAATAAACCAAGAAAGCTAAAAACTGCCTCTTTTTTCACCATAAAAACACCACATGCTCTATATGCTAGCATACTAAATTGAGATAGGTTCTTTTCAACAATCTTCATACTAAGCACGCATGTAGCGACAGTGGAGAGGAAAACTCCCTTTTAACAGGAAGAAACCTCCAGAAGATCCTGGCTCAGTATAAGCAGCCACGACTCACTGTCTTTTTGCCAAATTGTTTGAAATGCTCATCATATACCATATGCAACAAAAAAATGTAATATTTTGTCAAGTAAATTAATAATTTCAATCGCTTCTGAAACGTACAATCCCAGAAAAACCTCATCCAATCCAGCACTGGTCCCCCTCCTAAATGATTGGATCATAACACATGCATCAAACTGCTCCTCTGAACGTCTCTCACCCTGCTGCACATAACACCCTCTCTGTGGACTAAACACTCGTTCTCAGTGGAGCAGCTAAACAGGAAGCTAGCTTATGGCGCTTACACACTAGCACCGGCTCGGAACGGGCGGGATTGGGTAAGTTCCTTTCACATCCGGGTGGCCCGGGGATTTCCGGAGCTGAACCGTACGTGTTTTCGGCCCTCATCCGAAGAAGGTCTGCTTTTTGTCGAAACCGGGCCAACACACCCACTGCCTACTCATTGGTTGGCTCAAACTCACGCCTACCTTTAGGGGGAACCTCCGATTAGCGGATAGAATCGCCAGCAGGGGCTTCCCCCATGCGCGCTTCATTATCACTCTGAATGCGGAGGAGTTAACAAGCCTCTGACTGAAGCTGTTTTATCTGTTTCCGTCTGCTGTGATGAGCACAGCGCTCGCACACGCACACACTGACACAGTGTTGCCACACAGCCTTTTGTTTAATAAGGAAGAGACCGCAGACTTCTCCGCGCTCCTCTGACCCACCCAGCCGTTTCTCTCTTCCCGTCGGCTGTGAGGAGCGCAGCGCACGCACACACACAGCCTTTTCTAATAAGGAAGACACCGCACAAACTTCTCTGCGCTCCTTTGACCCGCCCACATCACTGATATATTCGCGCCAATTTTTCGCGCGCATTTCTGAGACCGCCTATCACGTCCGCATTCCAAAGGGTGTCCTGGACGACGTGTGTAAACAACCTGGCGGGGCCGGGGCCGTTCTTGTAATTTAGAAGTTATGAATAAACCAAGAAAGCTAAAAACTGCCTCTTTTTTCACCATAAAAACACCACATGCTCTATATGCTAGCATACTAAATTGAGATAGGTGGTGTTTGCTGACATTAAGTGAATAGGAGGAGTTTAGGTTCAGAGTTGGTTCTGGAAAATTTGACCAGCGGTGTTAGCATTGTGTATCCACTTTTATTAAGCATATGTAAAAAAAAAAAAACACATTTTCATGAAAAATTCATGTGCTAGCTTTTATGAATGGCCTTTGAGATAAAGCTTAGGTTAACTACTTAAATGGGTTTTACAGGAAGCTGTGCTGGAGACCATCAAGTTTGCTAATGCAGCTTGTTTTTGGGCTTATCTTACCAGCTGAGAACGTCCTGAGCACAATAGCACCTCAAAAACCTGTATTCTCACTACTCTAGCTGTATTTGTCACGTTATTTATTCTAAATAATCTACATTTAAAAAATGTTAAAGCCTGCAACAGTTGTCAGCGTATCTAAGGCCCTGTCCACACATAGCCGGGTTTTAAAAAATGAATATCCGCCCTCCCAAAAAATAGCATCCACACCACCTCGTTTTAGAAAAAACTCGTAACCGCATAAGTGCATTGTTAAGCACATTCATAGGCATGCCAGACCTGTAGGTGGCGGTAGTTCCCCAAATCCTATCCATTTCGTCTTCCCGCTTAGCTTCAACGAAACATGAAACATAGCGCCTAGCTCGCTTGTGTGGACCGATAAGGAGGTAGAATTGCTCTTAAAAGATTAGTTTTTGTTACGTAAATCTGCGTTTTTGTGTGGATGCCGAATCGTACAATAATCCCCAGCTACGTGTGGACAGGGCCTAAGTGTGATCATGCATAATTATCACAAGTGTCAAAAATACAAACACAACTGTGGTTTCATGGTACTGACACATTTCTAACTTTTGTTTTTCTTTTAGGAAATCCTGAACTCTGGTGACCTCACAGACAAACACAACAGAGACAGAAAGTTTTATGTATTTTATTTCTACTCCCTAACTAAATAGCTTTTTGACTTGTGAAATCGTACCATACGAACTAGTGTATCACTAAAATCTGAAAGAAGAGCTGTTCCTGTGGAAAGGAAGGGCACATCTGACCTGATTTCCAGAGCGCTTCATACTTTCCACAAACTTGCGCTTCCAAGAAATCCACATCCAGCAGTTTGTGATCCTCCTCATTTTATACGAATGAAGGAACTCAGAAAATATGTTTGTAAGGTCGAGCCAGTGAAAGGTGTCCAATCCTTTTATCTCATTAGGTGTTTTTGATTTGATAAGAAGTGTGGGAGTCTGGTTATTCTGAAGGGTTTAAATATAAAGTGAGTCTCACCCCGTGTCATCTGGCTGAAAACCCTCCAGCTCGTCTCTTTGCTCCGCCAGAGACGACTCCAGATCCAGATAGGTTCCATTGTGGGAGAGCTGAAGTGCACAATCATCAAGCTGCAAAACAAAAGAAAAACATTTAATTAGATTGTAGTCAGGAAATGTTCAGTCACACCTATTAAACCAGTCATTTTACACAAACGTTTAGAAATGAAATTGCATGTAAAACCTCTTTGATGATTTATGTACATGAATAAAACACTCACAGGAAGGGACTCGCTCTTTTAAAGCTTGCTTACAATGCCGGCTCGTGTTTCACACCGTTTTTAAAATCTATTTGAGCCTTTATAATAAATCCAGTTTATGGGCAAGGCGTTTTCACACGCGTGCATACAGTGGTCTGTACAGGAGCAAGAGCCGTTTGCAGTGGTTGTCTGCTTTTGGCATTACAGAGCTGTTAAGGGAATTAAGTAGTAATAAAGCTGCAGGACATGAAACCAAAACCAGAGTGGAACATCGAACGAGCGACAGATTTTAGTGCATTTAAATACCAGCTGTGAAAAATATGACACTAGAATATTGCTTAGATTGTGAAGCTTCAGCACATTTAGGTGTCTGTGTTTGTGCAGGGAGCTTTAGGTGTTTATTCATCTGAGCTGTTGCTGTTTTTTTATTTCTCATGAGCAGACCTTGGCTTCTGTGACTGCACGAGCTAAGGAGCCTATATCCTTGTGCAACGGAAAGCCAGGTGCATGGTAATATATCTGCTCTTAACTTGCGTTGATGTTTATGAGTAAAGTCACAAGTCGAGAGCAGGTGCAGTCGGACACAAGTCATAAAAAGTAACTTACATCAACGTGTTGCAGCAATCAGCTGTGAGTTCTGCAGCTTCTGGTTGAAGCGTCTCATATGAATGGGTGAATGAGATCAGAGGAGCCATGCACTGGCATTTAGCAGCTGAGTGGCATTATCTCTGGGTATAGTGCTGCCAACTTTCCCCCCCTTGGCCAATGCAATCAAACTCAAGTGGGTCAACATCACTTTTTCACTAGGACAGACCACAGATCACAAGGCCTCCAACTGGTTCCTGTCTGTCCCGTCCCATTAGGTCAGAAACAGAGCCGTACTGGCCGATGGACTCAGAGCATAAATATAACTCGGCTATATTTACTCTGCTCTGAGGCAGCATGGACATGAGGACCTTAACGCTGGTCGTCTAGATGGAGACCTCAAGCCAAACGGGGGAAAAACTTAGAGATATCTCATCCAGTTTGAATTTTGTTTCTATGTTAACATTATAAACAAAAATGTCCAGCTTCCTGCAGGAGATAGCATCCTGAATAGCCTCTATTGCATTACTTTTTCACCAAGATCTTGCATTGACGATGGTAGAGTCTGGTGTTTAGCGCTCTCTCGGCAGTGAGCGATGGAGTGTTCCGTAACCGTGTTTGCATTCAAAACCTAGCTTGTCCTGTAGATTCACTATAGCAGCTTTACATTTATATTTCCATGGTGATTTCAGTACACTAATAACCAGAGACAGCACAATATAGACGATTTATTATGTTGTCTATAAACATGAAGAGAGGGAGGAGAGAAGAAAACCTCAAAATAATGCATTAGGAGTCTCATCATTCCGTTATTTAGCTGAGGTCTATTGAATTATCTGGTTGTTTTTGTCACTGCACCCCTTGCAAGCAGAATGATGATTTCAAAACAGACAAATGGATTTGGATTACTTGCATTTAGCGGAGAAAATCAAAGTTATATTTTAAATAATAAATCACACGCATCTCCATTTCATTCACTGTTTTGATTCCGTTCCAGAAGCAGAACTCAGTCATATCCGTACACAACAAGCATGATGGCTTTGGATTCTGCTCCAGTTTGTCCTGATCTGCCCACAGAAACATTAATCCATCTGTACCAAATGGCTAATCCATTTAACCAAACACACAAAGCCGACTGCATTGTTGTTTTGGTCAATTTAAACCCAGTTATTTCTATTTTAACTAAAGCATGGCATGTAATCCAGTCAAACAATGAGCAGATGCAGATTGTTGCTTAACAACAGGTAAGAGTAATATTTAGTTTAGCATTGAAACAACTTCAGATGCCTCCAGCTAATAGCTGCACATGAGTTACTTTTTAACTTACTGCTAACTTGGGTGAGTGAAATGACAGGGGCATACTGGCGGTAGCTACCCAGCCAGCTCACATAGGTGGGCCCCATATGGGATCTATATGGGCAAGCCATATGGGTCCCAACAGGGTTTGTCCACAGTTTTCACAGTGGCCCCATGGGGGTTTGCCCACAAAGATTTTTGCCCACATAGACACAGGACCTACATGGGTTTCAGAGGGTTTGACTCAACCCCCATGGGGCCACCATGAAAACCGCAGACAAACCCTGTTGGGACCCATACAGCTTGCCCATATATATCCCATATGGGGCCCACCTATGTGTGCTGGCTGGGTATTTGAGTGAAACTGCCTAAAATGGTACAGAAAAAAACGTTTGATGCGTCCTTTCTGCTTTTGCACAAGATCCACTGTAGTATGCAGCATCACATAATTCATGAGGTCACTGATTGCTTCCATGCAGCTGTACTAACTGGTGAGTGTGAACGACCAGTGACCAACAGAAGGAAATCCCCCTGGTTTGTTTATTACTGAATGTTCGTCCTGTTTCCCACTCCCTCTCTAGCTGACCTACCTCTCATTCAGCTGTTGCACTAAGAATAAAACCATCATCACCTGGTAGAACTGACCAATCCATCAAACAGGAAAAAGGCACCGGAGTTCCTATCCTACAGGGAATCCACCTGCTGTAAAACACAACAGTACGGCCATTGTTGTTCACACTTTTCATGTGGGTGAGATTTGTTAAATCACACACAAAGGCAAAGGGAGTGGAGACAGTGGGTGGGGTGTTAATCATGCCCTGTCCCACTGCCCTAGTTTTTTATTCATGTAGGAATAAGACAAAAGCATTCTTGAGCCCAGTCTGGTAGTGTTTTTAACACTTTTAATATTTCCTCTTGCAAGATTTGTTCTTTAGGTGAAGTTTTCCAGACTGGGAGTGCCACCACCTGTCCTGTGTACCACATGTAACACAAGATGTAGGCAGCTTTCCACAAAAGCAGAGGTTTTTTTCCTAAAACACTTGCTTCAGGAGGTATGTGGAGGTTTAAACAGGATAACACAAGCAGATCAAAAATAGGAACCCCTTTGGTTCTCGGGGCTCCGGGATTTAGCCAGGGAAACACTTAGCGGTGTTTTTTACACTCACTTAATCAAAATCTCCCAGAAGAGGGAAGGGAAAAAAGAGGGGGTTGGGATGTAATTACTTCCATGTTAAAATAACACCCAGCCTGCCGGCGATCAGGGTGAGTCGACAGTTATAGATGCCCTTACGTAATTTAGACGGCGAGCACGAGTCCAGGGTTGCGGAGGGTTGGTTTCTTTATAAAGCGGGGGGGCTCATCCACGTGGCGATTTAATGTCTCTGTGTTGCTTTAATAGGAACTCTTGGTAATCAAATAAAAGCTGAGCTCTGAAGTTTGAGGTTTATTGTTGTTTTTTAGAACGATGGGAGTTTTTTATACAAATGAATAGCTGCTTCAGTGATGATAAAACCCTCACATGGTGCTTGATGTGAGAGGTTATTGTTAGAAGGTGAATCATCATTGTTCGCAATTTTTTTCACCTTTTGAGAGTTAGGGGTAGGGTTTAGGCAGAGGTAGAGGTGCTGTTAGGCTAAGGTCTCAAAAACCTCTCAGCACTGATTTTAATGTTAAAACGGTAAAATTAAAATAACTCGAAATGTAGAGTAGATGAACGGAGCCTGAAAAGGGCCCCCTTTATGGTTAGTATGGTAGGTCAATTTATCATATAAGGTTTGACTTTCAAGGATAAGTTTCATTTCAGATTTCCAAAAATAAGAACTATTCCGGCAGACCCTAATAATATCATTTTTATACCACCCAAATGAAAAAATAAATAAATAAATAAATGAATAAATTCATTTTAATTAAAAAAAATGTTGATTTGGACCTAATGACCTATAACCATTGAATAGTACTGAATTCTTCAAACATTTGTATAACTCATGGTCTAGAAATCATATTTGGCCAATTTTCTACACGATAGGCCTAATCAGTGATTGGCCAATTTGAAGCTCAAATTTCAGATTTATTTTTTGGTTCATGAATGCACAATTGCTAAATGATTATTCAATATCTGCATTGCACATTTTCTATGTAGTTCAAGATTCATAATTTTTTTGTTAATCTGATTTTTTTGATAGCCGTTCTTTCAGATAAATTAGGATCAGAAATCAGCATCGGCCCTCAAATCCAGAATCGGTGCATCTTAAAGGGATATTCCACCCAAAATTGAAATTTTGTCTGTAGACATATTTCCCAAAGTTAGATAAGTGGGAAAAAGCATTTTGTAACCAGCGCAGTAATTCTCCTGATCTGGCAGCAGTGCGTCTGCTTTAGCTTAGCATAAACAATGGAAGTAAATGGCAGGTACTAGCATGCTAGTGTTTATGCTAAGCTAAAGCTAAACTAAAGCAGACGACCTGCTGCCAGATCAGGAGAATTATTGCGCTGGTTACGAAATGCTTTTTCCCCACTTATCTAACTTTGGGAAATATGTCAACAGACAAAATTTCAATTTTGGGTGGAATATCCCTTTAAATAAACACCTGATGTAATTTTATTACAAAAAATAACAGGCAAAAGTAAATGACGACTACTGAAATTAATGTTTTTTTTCTATTAAAACATTTAGATGTCTCATTGTTCATTAGATGTTCAGTGGATTAAAAATGTACGTCGAAGCCCAAATGAATGGAAGAAGGGATGTCTTTAGTCCTGGTGAAAAGGGTCATCTATTATTAGAGGAAAAAAGCTCTTTATGCATGAAATGAAACAAAAGCTATGAGCAGGTTTTCAATAAATATGGATAAAAATAATAACAAGAAGGTGGGGGGCTGGGGGCTGCTTAGCTGTGCTTCACCTTGAGCCTCAAAATAACTAGAACTGCCTCTGAGTTTACAAAAGAAAACTGTGAGAATCTAAGTGAAGCATCTTTGTCGACCAGCCTTTTGGACAAAATGACACATCCCGTGTAGTCTGATTTAGATCTGGCAGCCCGTCCTATGTGTTTGTGTGTGCACGTGGTCAGAGAGGTGGAGGACGAGGTAGAGGAAGAGGTCAGGAAAACCGCAGCACCCAAAGTGAGGAGAACAAAGCGTCGCAAGGATCCAGGCCATGGCCACAGGAATTCTGGGACAAGTGACCTATACTTTAGCTGCAGCCCAGCAGGCCCTGCACAGAGCTCTCCCATCGCAGCATAATAACACAGCAGGCTTTTCTGAGACAAAATCACAGGAAGCTGAAGCATCATGAGAGAACGGCCGCTTCAGCTGACTGAAATTTCCCTCAGGAGGCGAAAACTCAGTTGTTTCGTCATTTTCCAAGCAAAGCGTAAGAATCACCGACGTTTAGAAATGGACGATCCGACGGGCGCATTCGCAACCATTCCATTCCATCCCTATAATCTAAGCTCAAGTCTTCCTCTTGATGGGAGAAAAATTGCAATACAGACTGCACCATCTGTCCGTGTATAGGTTGTAATCATGAGCTTTTCTCTCGCCGTGGGCCATTTTTCATTTGTTTTGTGGCTTTTAAGGAGTTGGGCAGCAGAAAGAGCTGCAGGGTTTGGAAAAACCATTCTGCTGACTGGGCCCTGTGGCAACACCAAATCTCCCAGTGCATAATTTTTACTCAAGTTCAGTCTATAAAGCATCTGTTTACATCTAATATGTAAAGATGAGGTCAGATCATTAGTGGATGAGGTTGTGTGCTTGGGTATAAGGGAGGCAATGATTCTTCTGATGCATGTTTGTAGTTTAGAAATCTGGACGGACCGTAGCAGCAGCGAAAGGGTCTGGTGGGTCGGTCTAGCCGCGCTCTATAGGAGCCTCATTGACCCGAACAATTTTAGGTTAGGCCAATCACAGCGCTCTATGCTTTTAGAGAGACATTGGGTGGGCTTAAAAAAAACTACAAAGATGGCGTCGGCTCAGAAACGGTGCTCATTTGAAACGGCTTTTGCATCAACTTTCTTGCGAATTAGGCTTGAGCTTTTCTTTGAGACATGAGCCGATAGAGGTACTTAGGTTCTTTATCTCCAAAAAGGTTGTTTTTGCTTCATCTTCTTCTTCGACGGTGTATGGCGGACTGCCCCGCTGACTAACGGGCTTGACACACGGGAGGCGACAAACGACCGCAATCAGCAAAACTCATCGCTATCGCTGTGATAATCTGACACACGGGAGAAGACATGCGGCAGTGGCAAAAGCCAGCGACGCCTCTGTTTCAGGGCGAATAGCGAGTCTTCCGTAGTTTTGATTGGCCGTCAGATTGGAGGGAATTTTGGGTTATTAAAGCAGTTCAGAGTTGAAAAAGCTGTAGATATGAAGTCTCACAAGGTTTTGCTAGAGTTAAGTGAAGTCTGTGAAATTCGACACAAGTATTAACCTTTCCTCCACGTTTGCCCGGAGGTGTACTGAGAAGCATCCTGTCTGCTCATTGGTCAGTCAATGAAACCTCTGCTGATTGGTTCTTGTCCGAGCGACAATTTTTCAACTTTCTGGGATTGCGTCGCTGGCTCGCGGAAAATTGCACATGCACGTTTTTCGCATGTCACTTAGCAGGAGGGAGACCCGCGATTATCGCTTTGTCATGCATGTGTCAGTGAAAATAAATGGTGAGACGATGTTGCCTCCCGTGTGTCGAGCCCATTATTTCTGTAGCAATGACTACGTGACTACGTCATGTTCTTCTTTGCTCTGATTGGTCCTAGCCCTGTCCAATAGCATGCAGAGACAGTTTGAAAGACAACCGTAGATTCCGCCCCACGACCCAGCTCTGTCTACAGGTCGTAGCCAGACTTCATATTTCTTTATAGAATGGTTTGCCAGGCTGACATTTGCACATTTTCTGGGAATTTTTGTGTCTGATTGCCTGCGTGGGGTGTGACTGTACACAAGTGAGGCAACTCTGGAGATATCTGGTTGCACTGAGCCACCTGTTACACAGAGACAAGCTGAGCAATAACCCAAAATATAAAACTGATGATTCAAAAAGTATTAAAGCTGTAGCCCGAAGGAATGGAGTGGTGTTTAATATGAAACAAATGAAGCTGATGTTGCTGCTCAGAGGCGGTGGCATTGCAACATTTGCAGCCTTGATTCATTCCACAGGCTGGAGTCACTGGTGTCTGAAAATAGCCTCTGAATGGTGGTGATGGGAATTTATTTAGAGGGCTGAAGAGGAAAAACAAACTCTGCTGTATTAATCTAAACATTATGTTTCTGTGAGTGGTGTTTCCATGAGGAAAGCTGTTTACAGGGATAATCCTACCTTGTGTGGAGCTTTGAGGAGCCGGTGGACGCCTGCTAACTGGTTGATGAGGGGGATGTCCTCTCTGAAAGTGTACACCGGGGGTCTCGTCGGTTCTGGGAAGTTGGTGCTGTTGAACGGATCGGTGTCGTCTAAGAACTGAACCCTGCAGACGAGCGTGGCCATGGTGCATCCATGCAAAAGTGGCTCCTCTGAACCAGCCCGGTTCAGCGGCTGAGAGTCAGCTGGTAACGACAACAAATCCCAGGCTGGGAGGAGAGGGGGTGAGGGCTCTCTGAGCGATCCTTGCTGCGGGTTTTTATTTTAGGATGCCGCTGGGTTATTCTCGGAGAGGCAGGTGGTCGGTGATAAAGAGGAGAGCTGAGAGTGAAGGATCAGCGCAGCTTGGGACAGCCGGTCTGCTGTCTGTCTGAGCCTAAATCCTCCCCCCTTCCTCCCCCTCTGAGCTCTACACCCCCCCTCCCGTCATATGCGCCTTCCCATATGAAATGAGCGACTCTAATCCCACGTATTGTATCAAATATAAACATTTAATCTACAATGAGAACGCAAAATTACAATAATAATCTCAAAAACAGACAAAAAGAATAAAATAGGTTTGTTTCAGTCTGAAAAGAACTAATTGCTGAATCACAGTTTAAATGAATTCAAAATAATTTACTAACGCTGATTATGACCCATAACTCTCTAAAACAACAAACATCATAAGATAATCACTTGTTGACATGCCATTGGTGGTGAGGTCCAATCTTGATAAACAGCGACATCTTGTGGTTTGAAATAGGAAACGCAGGTAAAATTTCATTTAGTTTCATAAATTCTGGAAACTTTAAAGGTACAATAAGTAAGAATTTTACAGAGAAAAATCCCTAAACAGTCTAATGTCTCAATCATGTTGGAAGAGGCACACTGAAACAGATTTATTTCTCAGCTGGCTGGGGGGTTGTCAGTTTTTCTCCTTTTAAAAAGCCAAAGAGGGACATTATTTACAATCTGTGAGCCTGTGAGGTTGCAGAGTCTACTCCAGCTAAAGCAGCAGCACCGACATTTGTAATTTAGCACCGGCAGACGAAAAACTCCAGAGTTGTTTAAAGAACTGAAGCCAGTAAACAGGAGCGACCCAGAAGTTATTTCTTGTACCCTTAAGGCACTTCATGCTTTTGTTTTACTCTAATGGTGCATTCACATCTGGGTCGGCCCGGTCCAGTCTTGGTTGGGTCGGCCCGCCCCCGCACGACCAGGTTTTGTTCACACAGCCTTCTCAGGAATGCCGAAGTCTCTGAGCATGTAGGCAAGGCAAAAGACGTGCAAAGTCTATGGTGTCCTCCTTAAAGTAGTAAACAAAGGCGGCCGTGAGCAGTGTTGCTGTTGGAGACTCTGACATGAATCACACAGCTTCCTACTGTCTCACTGAGCAGCAGTGCTGCCGTGGGCTCCTCTCAAAGCAGTCTGTCCTCAAGCTCCCATGGCTGGAGTAGCAGGTCAGAGAACATGTTTACCCCACTGCGTTCAGACTGATAACGAATGCCAGAAGCCCCCGCTGGCTGATTCTACCCACAAATCAGGCTCTCGCTAATAGGTAGGTGAACATCAGTTGGTCGTTGGTGTGTTGGCTCCGCACCAAGCTGATCGCCGGAGAGCTGGTCTGAAAAAAAAAAAAACAGTCGGATGAGCACGAAAAATGCACAGATTACCCAGATGTGAATGCACCATAATATCAGGTGAAACAGGGTATAGGCTAACGTTGAGCTAACAATGCTAACGTTGAATTAGAAGCAAATAGTCATCTCTAAAAAAAGTCTCACTACCTTTTCAATTACCAACAGCTCAGTATTACAGTGACATGTATGTGTAAAGTGAAAAACGAGTCAATCCTGGCATTTACCTTCCTTTAATGAGTCGTTCAGAACTATAACAGCAAATGCTGGAGGCATATCACCGTAATAAGTGGAGTAAGTTCTCCCTACCGATATGACAATGTATTTATCTACTTATCAACTTACTGTGTATGGCTCCTCTTCATTTGTCATCTAGAATCTTCTGGTGCTGATCTGTAACCGACAACAGCCATGAAACTCACGGAACGGGAGTGAGAAAGTGAATTTTTGTTTAGAAAAATGGACTGCAGTAACCAAATTTGACCACTGGATGTCACTCTTACTTCATTCATACATATTGCACCTTTAAATAGTTATTTTTGTATTTTGAATTGTTTTTTTTGTTTCAGAACAGCTAAAAACATTTTTACAGGAAGCATTAATTCTAACTATAAATAATATAGCTGTACTCTTAGCTCCTGTTCAGCTTGGTGGTAAAGAAAACATGGATAATAGATCACATGAAAGTTTTATGAGCCTCTCTTCAATAGGAACATCTGTTCATTATTTGCTATAATATTCTGTTTGTGTTTGCTTCCTCTGGGTGAACTTATCACAAGCAGCCTGGTTATTGTGTTTCCAGTAAACCTGGTGTTTAACTTTGGAATGGAACCACTGGCAGTTACCCCATTCATACCATCGGAGGGCAGAAAGCTTCTATTTTTACCACCTATGAGTCAAGAGCAAACAACTGTGCAACTTGTCAACACTAAAGCTTGTGTGTGCAAAAGCGGTTACCACCACACACTGGTCCCGTTAGTATCTCATTCATCTGGTATTTGGCATCTGTCTCCTAACAGCGTTGAAAGAGTCTAAACAAAATGTTGTGCACAGGATGCTGGGATCTGCCCAAGAGCTCTCCTCCAGCGTTGCCCTGTCTCTCTTCTTGCTGTTTCCCAGGCTGGGCTCAGGATCCCACTGGCGTTTCACACAGGAGGTCCTGAGGTGATTGAGATCTAAATAAAATTGAAATATTACTGCTGAAGCTATATTTTTAGCAAAATTGTTACAAAAACTCAACTAAATTGTCAAAAATTGATAGAAGTGAACATGAGCTGAAGCAGTTTTCTTTATGTCTTCAATTTTTTATCTTTTAAAGCAAGTTTATATCATCAAATCAGATCTGTGGTCAAATGGTTTGATGATTGCTATTTTGTGGGTCTGAAGCTGATAAATATGGGAACCACAGACAGACAAAACTTTAACAGCACTTTCCTGCAGCAAAAACTCAGAATCAACCAAAATTCAGCATAATCATTGACCTCAAACTCAAAATTCAGATTTTTTTGAAGTGTGTGAAGGCATCAATGTCAAGTAGCAAAGAAAAAAAATCAAACATTTCTGGTCCGTGAACTCACCATCCCTAAACGCTCACTCACTCTGGAAATAACAGGGAGTTTTTGTTTTTCAGATTTCAAAATAAAATGCATTCACAATGTCGATGCAGCTCTCGATCGTTTCATGTGGAGCAGTGCTGTGCAAACTTTACCCACAAATAATATGTTTGATAGTAATATTTTTATGATTTAATGCGCTTTATTAATCAAAGATGTGGTTTAAAGTGTATTTATCTGATTAGGTTGTTTCATGTGTATTTAACTCAGGTGAGTAAGTGACAAAGTCCAGCAGTCGAGAATAGGCTGAGGATTTGTAGGTTTAGTTAACCTTTGGACATGTTGTTTGAGAAGTGTAACGTTTCTGTATGGTTATTCAGATGCAACTTTTTCCTTGTGCCAGTAATATCTAATATTTAAGTATTTTTCAACAGATGTGCCTGAAAGTGACCTAAAATTTGAATCTGGATTAAAACGAACCACACCCACCCAAAAAGTATTTGATCATGGAGGCAAACGATTCTCCACCACCTTAATGTCTGAAGTCACACTTTTACTAAATGTCTGCTTGTTTTTTAGAGCACATCTACTCTCTGGTTGGTAATTGTTGGAGAAATCCATTAATTTTGTTGAAATTTTAACAGATACGTCATCATAAAAGGAACACACAGTTAAATTAAAACTCACCAGACTGTTAAAGCTGCAATGGCAAATTTGGAAAACAAATTAGCTTAAAACATTTTTTTCATTCCTCTTAACAACGTTCTAACATCATATAGCTATAAATATTTTATGGAAATAAAAAAAAATAATAAAGTGGTTCTCTTGCATTTGTCTAAAAACCTCGTTGACAGTGTCTTGTAAAAGTATTCACACCTCTCTTTTTACACATTTTGACCTTACAACCATGAACTTAAAGGTTTTTATTGGGATTTTCTGTGATAGACCAACACAATAGCACATGATTGTAGAGTAGAATGAAATTCAAAAGTTTAAGCAAATAATACCACGTTAATACTTTCTAGAGCCACCATTCGTTGCAATTACAGCTGCAAGTATTTGGGGTATGTCTCTACCAGCTTTGTACATCTAGAGACAAAAACTGTTGCCCACGTTTTGTTGGAAAATAGCTCAAGCTCACCCAGATTGGATGGAGCGTGTGTGTACAGCCATTTTCAAGTTTTGCCACAGATACTCTATGTGATTTAGGTCTGGACTTTGGGCTGGATCATTTCTTGGGCTCTCCCTGGGTGTGTCTGTTGAGGGCTTCTGGGGGAGCCCATCACCCTTTCGGGGCTACCCCTAGCTCCCCTGTAACTGAAACCCGGATCCCTCTTCCCCTGGACTGTAAACACTAACACCAAGTCTCTCCGTGTAGCTAGTAGGGCATTTAATGTCCACATCATAGCATCATAGAGCCCCTTTAATGTCAGATATTGATATTGGGCCAGATTTTCATGTCTGGTGCATCATTTTTACCACAACTGTGCAGAACATACAAACAGTACTTTAGGTCAGGCATCCTCCAGCGCACACCCACCCACACACACACACACAAACACACCCACACACACGCTCGCCAGTGTTTGGCGTTTGATGTCCTCATCCTAAATTTACAGGCCAGTACGATATCAGTGATAATGTTAATATTTAATTACAGTTTCCTGTTCACTGTGACTACTTTGCTTTATCTCTTCTAAGTTGGTTGAAATGAAACCACCAGGATGATGTCCTCAGTGGTTTGTGGTCAGAACAAAAAGTCCTTTGAATCAGCACACCAGCTGCAACATCATTGAAAACCAGGAAGGCTAAATATATCCCTGTCACACAAAAAACGGAACACCTGTGGGTCATGTCTTATCATGATTTTAGAATTTATCTCAGTTAGGAATGTTTTGGGCTCCAACCTTTGGGTCTATCGTTGGTGGCTAATCACAGCACATGGGTATGGACCATTAAATTAGTTCCCTTCATCCTTTGTGAGTCATCTTCTTTCTCTTGACCAAAAGGTGGACAAGTCTAAACGAGAGCCATCGTATATGTAAATATATAGTCTGGCTACGACCCATAGGCTGAGCTTGGTCGTGGGGGTGGAGTTCCTGAGCTGACACCATCTTTGTAGTTTTTCTCCATTGCAGCTCTGGTGCTAAGCCCACCCAATGTCTCTCTACAAGCATAGAGCGCTGTGATTGGCCCTATCTAAAATTGGTTGGGCCAATGGTAGACCTGCTGAGGCTACAATGGAGCGTGGCTAGACCGACCTGCTGAGTAAAATCTTTTGCTACTGCTACAGTTTGTCTAGATTTAGATTTCAAGGCTCTAGAACCACAATTTAAAAGTGCCAAATATTCCTGTGGGTGAGAAAAAAGTCGAGGGAGGCTACCAACATTTTAAAAATCATAATCATCAAGAGTTAGATTAAAGTCATTATTTATTTATGAAACTAATAAACAGCAGAATCTATAGAGGGGGTTTAAATGTGAGGGGAAATCATTTCACAATCGTCTTTCTTATATAAGAATTGCTGCAAGTAGTTAAAATTTAGCCTCTGATACTAAAAGTTCCCTGACACATTAATTAGAGACTCAGTGTAATTATTAATGACCAACTTTTCCTGCTGCTTATTTAAAAAGACACAACAGTTTAAACTTGAAGTGTCATTCTGAGGTTTTTCTTTTATCAGGTTTTGGATCTCGCATATCTCCTGAAGGTTCACGCTGGGACAACAGAATGAACCTTCAACCTCAAGCATGCTCCACCTGTGATCACGTGTGATAATGGAGGCAGTAAATCAGCTCTCGCCATTTCCTTGGATGATATTTAATTGAACCTGCGACTGTTTTAAATATGTCTCCACAAACAAACATCAGATGGAAAGTAAATTCTACAAATAGTGATCTGGACTAAAAATTATAATAATAAAAAACTATTCCAGGGGGTAATGAACACCTGCGCTGGAAGACAAATCATTTTAGGAAAGTGTTTAATATAATTTGGTGTTTTTCTGCCTTCCTTACCCTCCTAACTCCTCTGGAAGGAACTGTTCTGCTGCATTCCCCTTAATCTTTTTGGCATTTGCTTCACAAAAAGAATTCAGATTGATAGCAAGTTTTGGGTATTTTTATGACTAATGTTGCAGAACCTTTGCAACACAATCTCCTATGTTCCCGTTTGTGGTTACTTTTGTTTCTAAAATAGCAACATTGATGTTTTTAGTTGTTTAAAATTGCTAGTTTCACTGAGAAATGAACCAACTCAAAAAAACTGTCAGGTATTTTCCTTTTAGCTGCTAGAAGGAATATACAGTAGTTTGATCCATCTTTTGTAACGTCAGAACTCGTGATTTTTACCTGGAACATCCTTCGTCATGAGAATATGTCTTATCAGGTACTTATCACTTCTTTGACCCTGTTGTACCAGGGTATGCACACTTCTATCTCTTCATTATCACCTCACCTATAGGAAACATATATATATATATGTAGTTCCCAGTAAAAGTAAATATTATAGTAGCATGGCTATCAGTATCATGTAAAATGATGAAGTTATGTGGAAAACAGTGAAAGAACTTTTTGACATATTGTATTAAAAAGTGAAAAGGTTCATCCTCACACTTAAAAATGTAACTTGATTTATGGACTCTCTAATGGGATGTTGCTAAGCTAATGTCAGTGTTTTGGGGCATTTAGCTGTGTTGTTGGCTGAGGAATGAAGCTGTTGCACATTTAAGTTGTTTTTGATTGAGCTGAGTCACTTTTTCCTAATGCTGCAGCACTTTTGGTCTAGGTGGTACAGATCGGGATATCTTTACACCAGCCTTCATCCACAATCTCTGTAGTGGTGCTGTATTAACCTATGGCTGTCCTCAATGATATTGAGTTTCTGACATCCAGGTCCCTCAGGTTTTCCATCGGTGCTGAAATACTCTGTATGGAAATATTTTAACCCATCCATCCATTGTACTTGCTTATCCATGCTGGGTCTTGGGGGGCTGGTGCCTCTCTCCAGCAGTCTCTGGGCATGCAGGCAGGGTACACCCTGGACAGGTTGCCAGTCCATTGCAGGGCAACACAGAGACACACAGGACAAACCATGCACACACACTCACACCTAAAGACAACTTAGAGAGACCAATCAACCTGACAGTCATATTTTTGGACTGTGGGAGTATCCAGGGGGAACCCACGCGTGCACAGGGAGAACATGCAAACTCCACGCGGAGAGGCTGCAGGCTGGGATGCGAACCCAGGGCCTCTTTGCTGTAGGGCAACAGCGCTAACCACTGCGCCACTGTGCAGCCCCCATATTTTAGCCCATAAGTCATAAATGTTTCTATAGCACCAAGTTTAAGTGCCCCTTTTCCTTTTTGAACACAGTCAGTTCAGTTTGGGTTGCTTTCCAGCAGCGTGACTCGGATGGGTTTAGTCTGGTTGGACCGCCTTTTCCAACCGCATGGTTTGATGTGGTCCCTAGCGTGCTGAGCCGGTCTGAAAACGCAACGTCAGAGAACACATTGCAGTACTTTTGCATTGAGTAAACCACGTGCCGCGGGTACCCCCTCCCAACATTTTGACGAGTGCACCCACTAGAGTCGTGTCTCACTTTGACTTGGAAAAGCAACCCACACTGAGCTGAGTCAAGTTTAGCTGGACTAAGTCATGTTCAGTAAGGAAAAGGGCAACAAGACACGGCTTTAGGGGGTCATAGTGGCTGTGGTCAGCGAGGCAGCAGGCAAAAAGTTCTAGAGTAACCAGTGACTCCACCCCCTAGCCAATCAGTAGCTGACAGTCGCTGACGTTTTTGGAACGGCCCAGTGTGCTAGGAACCAGGAAACAGCTACGTAAGTTGGGTGAAAATACGAAACACAAACTTATAACAAAGTTTTACAAAATTCCAGCACCTGACGGTGACATCCTGTGACTCAAGAGAAGATCAAGAACGTTTGTGAACCTTTAGATGTTTTCAAAACATCATTTTACACAACAGTGCCAACAGTCATGGCTCTGCGAGATACTGGCTTTTATTTATGCCGCGTGTTTAACTGTTTAACTGTGCAATAAATGATCAATTCCATTCACCAACTAATGGACTTTGGAGAGAAAAGGCAACAGTACAATCTCTCTGTTAGGCTGGAGCCAGGCCCACTCGCTCTCAAATGGCAAAAACACGTGACTTCAAACATTAAACTATAGAAGCAACAATAAAAAGTGTAATAAATAACAGTGTAATAAAATCACACACAATTACAACTTTTACTGTATCCATTTATGATTATTATCATTAGCTTTTACAGATTTTTATTAGCAAAAATACAATCTATTAATGACATCAGCATTATGGATAATAATTTCCATCAAAAGCTAAAACGAACAGTTAAAAATGACTTTACTAGGAATCTGTCCAGGGTGCACTCTACTAATGACCCATTTACTGTTGCAGATAGACCCCAGCCTCCCGTGATGCTGGGTGGGCACATAAGGGATGGATGGATGGATGGATGGATGGATGGATGGATGGATGGATGGATGGATGGATGGAAAACGACCTTGCACATGAGAAGGTTTACAGTGCAAATATACCTCTGGGTAAATGTAGATAGCATCTGTATCTGGTTAATTATTGCAGAAAAGGGACAACTGATAAGGTTTATAAGCACTCAATAAGAGATAATATCGTAAACTCAAACGATAATGTGCATCGATTAGCTTGTTTTCTTTTAGCTGCCAAACAAAGACGAAGCGTGCATTTAAACTGTTTAATACCTTATATTTGAAAAACCTTCAAATCAAAAAGAATGTGATGATTATTTGTTTTCCTAATTTTCTTCTCCCAACTCATGTTTCAGATCATAATGTGTCTCATTTTTGGTCAAATTTCACCGCTGTTACCTTTCAGCACTTTTACGACGGGGCTTAACAAACTCATAAACAGCAAAGTCATCACAGGGAAACTGTCCATGGCAGCATCTCCTGTGATGTATTAACCATTATAAATGAGGTTGCACCTTTTTCTGTTTAAATCTGCTGACGTTACATAATGACACACAGCCAGTAATGAGCTATAGATAACTGCAGAGGAGACAAATGCAACAGCAGATCATTTAATGATCTGTTCCCAGACTCAAAGAAGAGGACTTGGAGGAAGAGGAGGGTAGGGCACAGCTCACAGGGAGCTGGCAACACAGATCAGGTTATTTCACAAAGCAGACGCCTGAAGGTTTGGTAAAGTAGCAAAACGTATCAAGAGACACTCAGCGGCGACATTTTTTAAATTCTGTCAAGAGAACTTCACAGGAAGCCACCATGAAACTGAAGTTACCAAACCCTGGACTGGATAACAGAATCCCTTCTCATGGAGACCTGGAAAGGATGGAGAAAGAGGAGGCTGGGGACCGACCCCAGTGGGACAACAAAGCCCAGTATCTGCTCACCTGTGTGGGCTTCTGTGTGGGACTGGGGAACGTGTGGAGGTTCCCGTATCTGTGTCAAAGCCACGGAGGAGGTAAGCAGAGATAACTAAATAGATTATCAACAAGCTTTAAAAAAAATAGTTATTGACTTTCTTTTTTGTGGAAAACTTTTTTATTTGGGTAAAAAATCCTAAATTCAGTCCTTTGTAGCTTTTAAAGACTAAATTACCAAAGATTTATTTAGAAATAATAATAAATGCTATTCAGGCATATTGATGCTACTTTTATTATGTATTAAATTTCATCCATAAATATAATAAAAACTAAATTTCACCCATTTCCCTCGGCTCAGATGGTCATGATTTGTAAAAGTGAATCTTGGTTTTAAAGTGGACATCAAAGCTTTTAAACCATGCTCTCTTTAAAGTTAATGAGCATTTTTATGGGAACATTGTGTGTGCATTTGGCCGCAAATTATTTGCTTTCCTTTGTTAAAGACCAGAGAAAAGTGGTGCAAACTACTTTGTAAACTCATTAAAATGTGAATGTTTTACTTCCAGGTGCATTTATGATTCCTTTCCTCCTCTTGTTGGTTCTGGAGGGAATCCCACTGCTGCACTTAGAGTTTGCCATCGGCCAGCGTTTGAGGAAGGGCAGCGTGGGCGTGTGGAGATCCATCAATCCTTACCTGACAGGAATTGGTGTGTAGACAAAAAGAAACAAGGATTTTGTCATGTTTTTAATGGTCCAAAACATTAAATGTGTGGGGTTTTTTTGGTCACTGGGTGTGTTGTAAGGCGCCTTGGGGGGTTGTAGAACTCTAGATAGTGCTATATCAAATACAAGCCATCTTGCCATAAATAACATAAATACATAAATATATAAAGAGGTCCTTTATTGAGAAACCAAATTTTACTTATTAATTTTTTAAAATAATGGGTCACTCTGAGTTTTTCATGCAAGCTGAACATGAAAATAGTCTCCTCCACCTATCTCCTGCATTAGCTTCTGATAGAAAATAGACGGTGAAATTCTAGGATTAGAAAACCCAGTCATATCTACGTCACACTGTCACTTAACATTCATGGACTCACCTATCTTGAGTCACGACAGGGAAGGCTGTTGTTGGTTTAGCGTCCAGGAAACAGCAGAGAACGTCTCGGCTAGTAGAAGCTAACCGTTAGCATTAGCAACTCCACCACACAGCAGAACTCCTCCAGGCTTGAGTTATTTGTGGAGATAAAACATCAACGTTGCAGAGCAGACTGAGTCAGTGGTAGAGTCGCGTTGCTGTTAGCCAATCAGAGGAGAGATGTCCAGATATCAGGAAATAAGACTCCAAATTCTGTCGTCTAAAGCTAGTTTCTCCTCTAGCTTAATTCTCTGTGCTGAAACAGGAGTACCAGAGCTTCCTTTCCCCAGAGTACGACTTACAAGGCATTCTTTCCTACTAGAGACCACTGCAAATGTCTTAAAATATGAGTGAGCCTCTTTAAGGAATCCAATAAGAGGTGGTTATTTGTTGGCCATAAAACCTTTTTGTTAGCTTTTTCTTTAGAAATGCTTTCAATTTTAAATTTAGCATCAATAAAAGCCAAACTCGGACGGGGTATTAAGGCTGCAAAGAAGAAAAAAAAATAAAGTTTGTATCAAGAAAAGGATGACAATACAAAAACTCAGCTCAGCTCTGGTACAAATACCACTGTGCACTGTGTAAATCAGCTTTTGTGACTAAAAAGAAAACACTTTTAGAGCGTACACCATGGCTTACATCTGCAGCAGTACAAGAACAACACTTTAAATAACAACTGTTTGTTTGATCTTCAGATGATTTACAAGTATTTTGAGGAATGTTCGAGACTTTATTGTGAAGGACTGAAGGAACATTACTGTTCGAATCGATGATCGAAGAAAATTCCTCATGTTGTTATTTTGTAGTTGACCCAGTAGAAGCTCACCATAGCCCTCGGTTACAATAATAATAATAAACAGAACAAATACAGTCAGGAACTTCATAGAATTCACACCATTTTGATACGAGTGTTGCCACTGTTTCTCATTCTGTTACAGGCATTGCCTCCCTGATTGTGTCACTTTTGGTGGGTCTGTACTACAACACCATTATGGCCTGGATCATGTGGTATCTCTTCAACTCCTTCCAGGATCCTTTACCCTGGAGCCAGTGCCCTCTCAATGCTAACAGGACAGGTATGACTAGGTGTTAGCTGTTGTAGCGTGTGGTTTCCTACCAAGGTTGTTGACATTTATTCCACTCTCTTAAGGACCGTTGGACGAGTGTGCACGGAGCAGCACCACAGACTACTTTTGGTACAGAGAAACTCTGAACATTTCAAAAGCCATTGATGAGGCTGGAGGTCTGCAGTGGTGGATGGTCCTATCCCTCATAGCTGCCTGGACTTTGCTTTATGTCTGCTGCATCCGTGGCATTGAGACGACTGGCAAGGTACATCACACCTGACGAGTCTTACATTTTAGCCAAATGGGAGTTTGTTCAAATATACCTAATTAAGTTGATGACCATTCTTTGATAAGGCTGTGTACATCACCTCCACGCTGCCGTACATCGTCCTCACCATCTTCCTCATAAGGGGGCTGACCCTCAAAGGCTCGACTGAAGGAATCAAGTTCCTCTTCACACCAGATGTAAGCAATGTTGAATATTAAAAACATAGCTAACTGATGTTGTAGGTAGACTTGCATCTTGCTCTGTAGTTATTTTGGCCATTCTTCCAAAATACTTAAAGGGATATTCTCACCATTTTTGCCCCATAAAGCCTCTTTCACACCAAATGTGGCACGGATGCGCTCCGGTTTCCGTACGGCTTCTGCATAGATCCAAAATCCAATCAGACCATTCACATTAGCTGCTGTGATCTGGTGATCACGGACGATCACTGGCTGTTAACGTCATAATCTCATCACGCTTGAGCTAGTCCCAAGGTGGGATCCTATTAAGTTATCTAAATGGGAAGTTGTAACAGGAAATAACCTGAGTTTTGAGCTGACCTCAGTTCACGTCAGAAAAACTGTGGGAATTACTCATCCATGTGTTCAATGACAACAGTAGCTAATATTATCAATTCAGTTGATAACGACAGATTAAGCTAGATGTGAGGTACGTCTGCTGATAGAGGTTGGACACCAGCACACAATCGGATGTGTCACGGAGGGCTAATATTAGTTTATTATAGCAGCTATCACCAGCTTTCACCTATCACCAGGTTTCTTTGATTTGGTTGGGAAACAAAGTTTGGGAATCATTGTAATGGAATATTTCCAACCTTAGGTCAACTTCAAAGTTTTTAAATCTGTTTTCGCCTATTTTTCTCCAAGTTCTCACCATTCAACCAAAGCATGCTTAAAATGACCAGAAATGCATAAATCTATGAGACATTTGTCGATTTTGGAGATTCTGATACATTCTCATACAGCTTCGTCTAATGACCTCAAACTTACATATGACCTATTAAAAGAGTAACTTTGGTCTACCTCTTTGACGAAGAGTGGTTTTTAGGATCCCCGTTTACACACTGGGTAGGATGAACTCAGCATGCCAAGGTGTGTGGAAACCAGAGATAACTACCACGAAAGAACAAAGATAAGACATTTATTAAGGTGTTCATCATGACCTTCGTCACAACGCTGATAAAATCTGATAACAGGCGTTAAAATACAGGACATCCAAAAGAGTGGATGCCTGTGAGCTTAGTAAGTGAGTAAGTAAACTTTTATTTATATAAGATAAGATACAAACCACAAAGTGCCTCACAGATACAGAAAAGAAATAAAAACAAAAGAAACATCCAACATGAGCAGATGTAATCTACTTAGTTCAAGGACCTCAGTGCCAGAGGAAGTGTTTTGAGCCACAGAAGAGGAGTCTCTGTTTGCTTTGGTTTTTCTTTTAGCATGGGGGACTGCAAGCAGGCCTTGGTCAGAGGATCTGAAGGACCCGATGGGAGTTTATAGATGGCGTTTGTCAATGCAGGGCTCTCCAAGTCAGAACTGAGATCTTGAAGTGCACATGATAATATACTGGAAGCCAACAAAGCTGCATTACTGATGGAAATACATGAGTAAATGTGGATGACCTAGCTAGGAGTATGGCAGCAGCCTTTTCTAGTTTGCAACAGGTCTTTAGTTAGTTAGTTAAGATGGCGCCGCAGATGGCTGCCTCGGTGGCTCGGTGTAAAGCCCCCCCCCCCCCCCCCCCCCCCCCCCCCCCCCCTCCTCCAACACACCCCTAACAGTCCAGGAAGAGGATGTTAATAGGATTTTCAGGAAGCTAAACATCCACAAGGCACCTGGACCAGACGGCGTGACTCCTTCCACCCTGAGACACTGTGCAGAGGAGCTGAGCCCAGTCTTCACAAGGATCTTCAACACCTCTCTGGACTCATGCCATGTTCCAACTTGCTTCAAATCATCCATTATTGTCCCAGTCCCCAAAAAAACCAAAGATCACTGGACTAAAAGACTACAGGCCGGTGGCACTGACATCAGTGGCCATGAAATCCTTTGAGCGCCTGGTCTTGACCCACCTCAAAAAAAATCACAACCCCTTTTCTGGACCCCCTGCAGTTTGCCTACAGAGCCAACAGATCTGTAGATGACGCAATCAATCTTGCCCTCCACTTCATCCTACAACACCTGGACTCCCCAGGAACCTACGCAAGGATACTGTTTGTAGACTTCAGCTCAGCATTTAACACAGTCTGCCCAGCTCTCCTTCAGGACAAGCTATCCGTGCTGAACGTGCCCGACCCCATCTGCCGGTGGATCACAGACTTTCTAACAGATAGGAGACAGCACGTGAAGCTGGGAAAAAATGTCTCAGACACCCGAATCACCAACATCGGAACCCCCCAAGGCTGCGTCCTCTCTCCTCTACTTTTCTCCCTCTACACCAACAGCTGCACCTCAAATCACCAGACGGTGAAACTGGTCAAGTTTGCCGATGACACCACCCTCATTGGCCTTATCTCAGATGGGGATTAGTCTGCATACAGAGGAGAGGTGGAGCGCCTTGCGTCCTGGTGCAGAAATAACAACCTGGTGCTGAACGAGCAGAAGACAGTGGAGATGATTGTAGACTTCAGGAGAACACCGGCTCCACTGCCCAGCATAACCCTGACAGGCAACCAGATTTCTACAGTGAACTCCTTTCGCTTCCTTGGGTCCACCATCACCCATGACCTCAAGTGGGAGGTGTCCATCAATACCCTCATCAGGAAAGCCCAGCAGAGGATGTTCTGTGTCAACTGAGGAAGCTCTGCATGCCAGCCATGATGATGATACAGTTCTACACGGCCATCATCGAATCAGTACTCACCTCCTCCATCATTGTGTGGTACGCAGGAGCCACTGCCAGAGACAAACAAAGACTACAACGGGTAGTGCGCTCCGTGGAGAGAGAAATCGGATGTAGCCTTCCATCAGTACATGACCTGTACAACTCTAGGGTTCTGAAATGTGCAGGTCGGATAACAGCTGACCCCTCTCACCCTGGTCATGGACTTTTTTGAAACTCTACCTTCAGGGAGGAGGCTCAGGTCCCTACAGACCAGAACCTCACGCCACAAAAACAGCTTCTTCCCATCCGCTGTCAGTCTCCAGAACAACAGATGATCGGCCAGTATAGACAGAAACGCCCCGGTTACCCACATTCCTACGCATATGATTGTTTTTATTTTTTTTATCTTTTGCTATGTATCTACTTCTGTTTACTTGATGTAGCTTATACAAATGCTGCCTGACCTGATTATGACTTGAATGTATGTTTGCACCTTGCCACCGAAACAAATTCCTGTCATGTCGGAAGGTACGTGTTTCACCCACGACATGTAGAATCAAACACAGACCACTGACTGAAAGGAAATCAAGATATTTATTAAAGACACCAAAATAAAGCGCTGCTCCAAACGGGTGGCAGGATTGTCCAGAAGCTCTGTAAAACAGAACGGGTAAGTCTCTGGTTTTTGTGAGGGAGAGAAGAGGATGGTTGGCTGGCTTACTGTCTCCAGGAACGGTGTGAGAGCTCGGGGGGGGAAGTTGTCAGGCTGGGGGTTGTGGTAGTGGACACGGAGAAGAGCAGGATGGTCCAGGGGCAGGCAAGCGGTAGAGAGCGGGCAGCCAGGGAAGGAGTAGGGTAACTGGACTGGAGCGTGAGATCCAAGGAGGTTATGGCAGCTGAGTTGCAAATGACTGAAAACACCTGGGGTGGCAAAAACACAAGGAATTACTGGCTTGAGACACACTAGAAACATGTACAAAAACACTGGAGGCTTCAAGTGGCTCGAACTACCCAAACATGAGTAATCATCCGGCACTGAGGTGTGTCCAGCTGCTCCTTAAATGCCCTGGCTGGATAATTGGTGATTTGTCTCAGCTGGTCCTGCTCTCTACACGCTCACCTGAGGAACACTAGGAGAGGAGATCAATTAGCCATGACAGTACCCCCCCCACAAGGGACGCCCCCCGGCGTCCCAGCAGAGGAGGAGGAGGCGGAGGAGGAGGCAGCCCGAGAGGCCTCAAAGTCCCGGATAAGGGAAGGGTCATCGATGAAGGCCCTGGGGACCCAGGAACGGTCCTCTGGACCATACCCCTCCCAATCGACCAGATACTGAAAACCCCTGCCCCGGCGGCGGACGTCCAGGAGACGCCGCACAGGGTAGAGCAACCCACCACCACTGAGCCGGGCAGGAGGAGGCGGAGCAGGCGGAGGACACAGGGGACTGGAGGCCACAGGCTTAATCAGAGACACATGGAAGACGGGGTGGACCCTCATCGATGAGGGCAGATCCAGGCGCACCGCAGAAGGGTTCACCACAGCAGTGATTCGGTATGGGCCAATGAACCTAGGAGAGAACTTACGACACGTGTTCTTGAGTTTGATGTCCCTTGTAGAAAGCCAGACCTGCTGACCAGGGGCATAGGCCGGCGCAGGTCGTCGATGACGATCCGCCATGCGCCGATTACGGTCTGCAGTACGGTGGAGAGCAGCAGAGGTCATGGACCAGGTGCGCCTGGCGCGGCGAATGAACTGCGGGACCGAGGTCGGAGCCATGAGGCTAGGTGGAAGCAAGGGAGGCTGGTAACCCAGAGACGCCTCGAACGGGGATTTGCAGGTGGAAGATGAAGTGTGGGCATTGTGAGCATATTCTATCCATGGCAACTGCGAGCTCCAGCTCGATGGGTTGGCCGAACACACACATCTTAACATGGCCCCAAGCTCCTGATTGAGCCTCTCACATTGCCCGTTGGTCTGGGGATGAAACCCCGAACTGAGAGACACCCGAGCACCCAGGTTCTCAGCGAACGTCTTCCAGACTCGTGACACAAACTGAGGTCCCCTGTCCGAGAGGATTTCGGCGGGAAGTCCATGGAGGCGAAACACATGCTTGACCAGGAGGTTGGCCGTCTCCACTGACNGGACGTGCTGGAACAGGAAGAGGATGGAGGAGACCAGATGGTGGTTGGTTGTTGCTCTTGTTGCGGGCACAGACATGACAAGCATTAATATAGTCTCTCACATCCCGGTACATGGAGGGCCACCAGAAATCTCTGCGGAGCAGGGACAGGGTCCTACTGACACCTGGATGAATAGAGAACTTGGCCGTGTGGGCCCAATGAATCAGCGGACCTCGGACGCTTGCTGGAACATAAGTCATTCTTGGGGGGCCCGTACCTGGGTCTGGTTCGGTCCGTTGGGCCTCCTTTATCCTCTTGAAGATATCCCAGGTGACCGCTCCAATGATGCATGAGGACGGAATGATGGGTGTGGGTTCACTCTCCTTGTCTGCGGCATACTGGCGGGACAGGGCGTCGGGCTTGACGTTCTTGGTTCCAGGTCTGTAAGAGATCATGTAGTTAAAACGAGAAAAGAAAAGGGACCAACGTGACTGGCGGGAATTGAGTCGTTTTGCCTCCTTGAGGTAGGAGAGATTTTTATGGTCCGTCCACACGATGATGGGAAGTTCAGCTCCCTCCAGCCAGTGACGCCACTCCTCAAAAGCCAACTTTATGGCCAACAGTTCACGATCCCCCACATCATAGTTCTGTTCCGCTGGGGTGAGCCGGCGAGAAAAGAAGGCACAGGGATGTAGTCTGTGATCTGTAGGAGACACCTGGGACAAAACGGCTCCAACCCCTGCATCAGAAGCATCAACCTCCAGAGTGAACTGAGATGATGGGTCAGGACGAGTGAGAATAGGGGCTTCCGTGAATTTGGCCTTAAGGTCTTGGAATGCCTTGTCAGCCTCGGGAGACCAGATAAAAGGCTTGTTAATTGAGGTGAGTTGGGTCAGTGGAGAGGCTGTCTGACTGTAGTTCCTGATGAACCTGCGGTAGAAATTTGCAAAGCCCAAGAAACGTTGAAGCTGCTTACGTGACATGGGAGTGGGCCAGTGGAGTACTGCGTTGACCTTGTCCGGATCAGTCTTCAACTGCCCGCTCTCCAAAATAAAGCCCAGGAACTTGACAGATGAGACGTGGAACTCACACTTCTCTGCTTTCACATACAGTCGATTCTCCAGCAGACGTTGAAGCACAGCTTGGACATGTTGTTGATGTTCCATTAGGTTTCTGGAGAAAATCAAGATATCGTCAAGGTAAACAGTCACAAACTTGTTAATGTAGTCCCCCAACACAGAGTTCACCAGAGACTGAAATACTGCGGGGGCGTTGGTGAGGCCAAATGGCATGACGAGGTATTCAAAATGTCCGAGGGGTGTCTTGAACGCAGTTTTCCACTCGTCCCCCTCCCGGATTCTGACCAGGTGATAAGCGTTCCGTAGGTCTAGTCTAGTGAAAATGGTTGCATCCTGGACCGGCTCAAAAGTAGAGGCAAGCAAGGGTAGTGGATACTTATTCTTTACTGTGATTTGGTTTAGACCTCTGAAATCAATGCAGGGGCGAAGTGTGCCATCTTTCTTAGATACAAAAAAGAAACCTGCTCCCAGGGGGGATGTAGAGGGACGGATAATGCCAGATGCTAGGGACTCTGAGATGTATTTCTCCATGCACTCAGTTTCTGGTTTAGACAGATGGTACAACCTACTTGAGGGAAGTGCAGCACCAGGGAAAAGGTCAATACCACAGTCATATGGTCTATGAGGGGGCAAGGCTGCTGCTCGGTCCTTGCTGAATACTTGCTGGAGATCATGATAGACAGGTGGCACCCCAGAAAGGTCAGGTGGGGCTGGCTGAGAAAAACCACTAACCGGTCTCTCCATGGGTGCTGACCGGAGACAGTGTGATAGGCAGTACGGGCTCCATGACTCAACTCGACCTGTTCTCCAGTCCAGTCGGGGGTTGTGCGAAGCCAGCCAGGGGTGACCCAGGACCACCGGAAACTGGGGAGAAGGAAACACATAAAACGACAGTGTTTCCCGGTGATTGCCGGACACCAGAAACTCCACGGGGATGGTACGGTGGGTGATAGCTGTTAAGGGACTTCCTTCCAGTGATGAGGCCCTCAAAGGCGTGGCAAGACGGGTGGTTGGAATGCCCAACTGTTGTACCATGGCTTGGTCCATCATGTTTCTTTCACAGCCTGAGTCCAGCAGAGCCTGGGTTACGAATGGTGCCTGAGGGGAAAAAACAGTACAGGGAAGCGAACACCGGGAAGTAACAGAAGACTGTTCTCCACCCACCAGTACTCCCGGGATTACTGCTGGGCCCGCCCTTTTTAAACGAAGGGGACAGGAAGCCACCAGATGACCTGACTGACCGCAATAGAGGCATAATCCACTGGTCATCCGACGTTGCCTCTCCTCCGAAGACAACTGGGTTCTACCAATCTGCATTGGTTCCTCTGTCGGAACTGGGCCAGCGGCCTGAAAACCCGTCTTGGGGACAACATGGCTTGCAGAGGCAGGGCACATACCTTTAGGACGCTCCCGAAGGCGTTTCTCAATCTTTCCCGCCAGAGAGATGAGTTCCTCCAAAGTTCCAGGTTCCTGACAAAAGGCTAGCTGGTCCTGGATGCGGTCAGACAGGGCCTGGGAAAATGCCCCCTTGAGGGTATCCTGGTCGGCTGTCGATCCCGACGCCACTGTCCTGAAATCAATGGCGAACTCTGCCACCGTTAGTCTCCCTTGGCGTAAGTTCCACAATTTCTTGGCTATCTCTGCTGGGGATTCTGTAAAGCCAAAAGTCTGCTTGAACTCCGTTAAAAAACTCATTAGCGGACCTCTTAAAAACTCAGCGCTCTGGCTTCTACTCTCTGCCCACAATAAAGCTTTGCCCCTAAGCAACCCAATAATATATGATATCTTGGCAGAGTCAGTAGCAAAAGCTTCAGGAGCTCTTTCAAAAGCCAACTTACATTGGAGCAGAAATCCATTACATTTTCCGATCTCACCAGAGAAGGTGTCCGCTGGTGGTGAGTCGGCGCCTCGGAAGTAACCAGGGGTTGACGGACCCGGAAGTACCGTCGGTGCGGTGGCAGAGGGTCCGGAGGTGGAAGGTTCCGGGGTGGCTATCTTGTGGGCTAGCTGACGTAGCAGGTCGTCCATCTGATGCAAGCGTTGCGTGGTGGTGGATAGTTGCTCCATGAGGGCATTGAGAGCGGTACTATGCGTGGAAAGAGCTTGGGCTACGGCAGGAGGGATTGATTCCGTCGTGGGAACTGTCTTTTGGCCGGATGATTCTGTCATGTCGGAAGGTACGTGTTTCACCCACGACATGTAGAATCAAACACAGACCACTGACTGAAAGGAAATCAAGATATTTATTAAAGACACCAAAATAAAGCGCTGCTCCAAACGGGTGGCAGGATTGTCCAGAAGCTCTGTAAAACAGAACGGGTAAGTCTCTGGTTTTTGTGAGGGAGAGAAGAGGATGGTTGGCTGGCTTACTGTCTCCAGGAACGGTGTGAGAGCTCGGGGGGGGAAGTTGTCGGGCTGGGGGTTGTGGTAGTGGACACGGAGAAGAGCAGGATGGTCCAGGGGCAGGCAAGCGGTAGAGAGCGGGCAGCCAGGGAAGGAGTAGGGTAACTGGACTGGAGCGTGAGATCCAAGGAGGTTATGGCAGCTGAGTTGCAAATGACTGAAAACACCTGGGGTGGCAAAAACACAAGGAATTACTGGCTTGAGACACACTAGAAACATGTACAAAAACACTGGAGGCTTCAAGTGGCTCGAACTACCCAAACATGAGTAATCATCCGGCACTGAGGTGTGTCCAGCTGCTCCTTAAATGCCCTGGCTGGATAATTGGTGATTTGTCTCAGCTGGTCCTGCTCTCTACACGCTCACCTGAGGAACACTAGGAGAGGAGATCAATTAGCCATGACAATTCCTAGTAGATGAGCCTCTCACCTACATGGCAATAAAACTGATTCTGATTCTGATTTAGATGTTTTAGTTTAGCATGTGTAGAGACCATTACAGTGGTCCAGTCGAGAAGAGACAAAAGCATGAATCAACATTTCTACTAGTTTGTCAGGATCGAACCAGATGTCTTACGTGAGTATCCAGTGTAGCATCTGCGTCAAAAGCTACCCGAACGTTTCTAACAGTAGATTTCACCAGATTACAGAAGCCCAAGGATCATCTGTACACCGTAATCATTTCAAAATCATAAAAAAATCTCCCTTGTGCAAGTCTGAAAAAGAGTAAGCAGCAATCATTTTTGGGACAAATCTATGTGCCACCAGACAATGATAATTAACATTCAAAAAAAGTCTAAGGAATGAGATGATTCACTTCTCATATCTTCTTTTAGATTAATGAGTTGATGAATCCATCAACCTGGTTGGATGCAGGAGCTCAGGTTTTCTACTCATTCTCCTTGGCTTTTGGAGGTCTCATCTCCTTCTCCAGTTACAACTCTGTTCAGTAAGTAAACACGTCAGTTGCACAATAACCAAGAATTCCTGCAGATAAACTCCCAGAATCTCCATTTATGATCCTCATAATAGGTTCAGAAAAAAAGGCAACTGGACTTGTGATTTCTTGAAGGCTTTTAGCTTCTAATCCAAAAGGTTTTCTTGAATAAAACTGAACAATGCTGAGAAAAAACTTTGTAATTGTTGTGAGAACTTTATTAATGCAAGCTATTTTACAAATCAAACTATGTCTAGTTCCACATGCAAGGTGTTTAGATCACATTCCTGAAGATGTGGACAGCTGTAAAACTCTCTGGGTCAGGCTGAGGTCAGCATTGTAGATTTGGAGAGTTGAGCCATCTGACCTCCTTGGTTTAATCCAGATTTTATTCATTTGACAAAGTTGTGATCACACATTCTTGTCCTCAAAAGTGTGTCCTTTATTCTTGAGATGTACTGTAAGTGGACTTCTGAGTGTGGACCTGAAGATTTGGTTCTCTATTGGATACCATTGGTATTTAGGCCAAGTTTTACATCACAAGGATAAGGGACACTCTTGCTTGATCAAAAAAGAAAAACCAACATTAAAGAGAAGGACATAGGAGATGTAATGATCTAAAATGTTCAATGGAGTTTTAAATCTTATCCCCAGACTGTTTAAATACCTCCAATAATGTGTCCATGATGTCCATGATCCATCACCAGAAAGATCTTAATGAGCTTGTGGGGAGGATCGAAGCTTTAATTTGCAAACTAGCTTGCATCAACAAAGATCTCATTAGATTAAAAGCTTCAGTTTGAATTGTTCTTGAAAAGTTCCTCAAGTGAGAAGTTCAGATGCTTTTTTCTGAACCTACTTTGATCATCTTCTCTGGATTACTGAGAACTTTCATCAGAACACTGAAAACTTTCTTACAGCAACAACTGTGAGATGGATGCTGTTCTGATCTCCATCATCAATGGCTGCACCTCCGTCTTCTCTGCTACAGTGATTTACTCCATAATTGGCTTCAGGGCAACACAGAACTTTGATGACTGCATGGACGGGTGAGTTACAGGTTTACAAAGAAACATCTGATTCACTTTCTAAGACTGAACTTCGATGACATTTTATTCATTTGTTTTACAGAAACATTTTGAAGTTGATGAATGCTTTTGACTACCCAGAAAACAACATCACTCAAAGCAACTACTATGATGTTCTGGCCCACTTAAACAAGACTAACACAGACATAATTCAAGGATTGCAATTAAAGACCTGCGACATGAAGTTTTTCCTAAGTCAGGTTAGAAGTTTGTTTTTATTTTTTACAAAGCTTCCTTTTCCTCGGCTCAGTACCTAAAACGTTTGGTCTACTTCCTCAGGGTGTGGAGGGAACCGGTTTGGCCTTTATTGTGTTCACCGAAGCCATCATCAAGATGCCGATTTCTCCTCTGTGGGCCGTTCTCTTCTTCATCATGCTCTTTTGTCTTGGACTCTCCACTATGTTTGGGAACATCGAGGGGGTTGTTGTTCCTTTGCAAGATCTTAGAGTGCTGCCTAAGTCTTGGCCCAAAGAAGTCTTCACTGGTACGTTTCTTACGAGAAATATTTTATCTACACCAACATTTGTGATTTAAAAAATCTCTACAGTGGATCAGGTTCTATTTGTCTGATAAGAGCCTTAGTGTTCACATGGGTGATTTAGCCTTTTTTGGGGTGTACCACAGGGGACCATTCTTGGTTCTCTTTAGTTTCTATTTATTTGTTACCTTTGGGGGCAATATTCAAGAAGCATGACATTAAATTCCACCTCTATGCAGGTGATTTTCAGGTTTATTATCCAGTCAAGTCAGCCACTAATGGACAATTACAGCCCTTGCTGAACTGCCTCTCGGAGGTCAAAGCCTGATTGGCTCATAACTTCCTGAAATTGAAAGAGCAGAAGACTGAGGTTTAGGTGCTGAGACCCAGCAATAGGTCTGTGGCTGCCATTGGTGAGGATTTCCGCTCATTTGAAGGCTATGAGAAAGATATTATCTCCACTCTGGGGGTAAAAATGGATGTAGCGCACACGTTCAACATCCAAATGAATTTGGTTGCCATGGCTTGTTATTTTTCACCTACGTAAATTAGCAAAAATAAAGTCTTAAATCTTCAGGGCACACTTAAGGCTGGTTTATACTCGCTCCATCTGCGTGAAACGGACGCACGCACCACCATTTTGCGTTGGCGCAAGGGCTCTCCGACTGGCTCGCGGAGGGTGACGGAGACATGCCCCAAATTTTAAACATCCGTCGAAAGTGACGGAGACTGCAAGCTTGTGATTGGTCAGGACGACGCTTCCTGTAACTTCGTCACCAGCACTGCCGTTGCTCCGTTAATAAGTAAAAAAAATAGTTAGCGGCAGACCCAGAATAGATTGAAGAACGCATCGCGGAAAAGTCCGAAAATATGAACGTTTATTCACCCGGGACTGAAGGAGTACAAAATACGGAGCAAACGTGGATGGAAACGACGGGAAACGTGGGTTTAGAACTGGCGACTCGATGAAGAGGTGGAGGAGAATGAAGGACAAATTAGTCCGTGTTAAAAAGTCTCTGAAATACATTAAAGCAATGCAAACACATGAGTAAATACACTATCGTAGACCGGATACATGAGTGTCATGGTGGCAGGATATCACAGAATAGCGCTACGCCCTCTGTTGTCCTGGCGGGGAATTGCTTTCCAGCACTCCGCTGCCTGAACAGAAGTTCGAATGTGAAAACCTTTCCGACGCTCCGTGTGCGTCTCTCCATTGCGGAGCTCACAGAGAGTATAAACCAGGCTTTAGAATCAGTGACTCATGCTTTTGTGACTTTGAGGCTGGTCTACTGCAACTCTTTATATGCAGGCGGTAATCAGACATTACTATCCAAGCTACAGAGGATACAAAACAAGACAGCTCGGTTCTTAACTGGCACTAAGAAGTTAGATCATATTTCCCCAATCCTGGCTACCCTTCGGTCATGGCACTCAAACTCTGGAATGTTCTACCAGTGGATATTAGGCAGGCTCCATCTCTCTCGGTTTTTAAGGCAAGGCAGCTTTATTTTTATAGCATATTTCATACACAGAAGCAATTCAATGTGCTTTCCAGGTTAGGGTTAAAATCAACACGACAAAATTAAAACAGCAGATTATAAAATCAAATTTAAAAATACACAAATAAAATTTGTATATGACCTGACCAGGTTGACCATATAAATAAAGGATAATGATGATGATGATGCTGATGAAAAAGAAATGACAAGCTCTTTTGTGTTTTCAGGTTTGACATGCTTTCTTTCTCTTGCTGTTGGGCTCATATTTGCTCAACGCTCTGGCAACTACTGGCTAGCTCTTTTTGATAACTTTGCTGGCTCCATCCCCCTTCTGGTCATTGGATTCTGTGAGATGATTGCAGTTGTCTACATCTATGGCGTGGATAGGTAAGCTCCTTAGAGGCTGTTTCAGTTACATTTTTTATACAACCAATTAGGTAACCTTCAAACTAAGTTTCTAGTAATTTCAAAGAAAACTGTGGTTTGAGTGATTGAAACTCAGAAGTTTTTAGAATGTTCTGGACATTTAAAATAAGAAAGTGCAGTTCATACATTTTTTGTGGCTGTTTACAGAGGGTAAACATAAAAACTGTGTTCTCAGTTCCTAAAATACTTTATTTTACTTTGAACTACTGGTACCCTTTGTCATATTTGCAGTAGCTGCTCAAACCCAACTGGTTGGGCTGTTATAGCAATGAACAGTTTCCTGTTTTGGATTAGACTCAATTTGGAGAAACAAAGATTAGTTCTGATCAGATAAATAAGACCTCTAACTGGTAAAATATTAATAATTCTTAACTATTACACAGAAACCACAATAAATAAAAATAAATACATTAAGCATCAATATAAAGTCCAAAGGTACAAAAGGTAGATCTGATCTTTTTATTGCTACATGTTTGGGTCTGTTGGGGATTTTATTATTATAAATTCGCTATAATTCCTAATTGTCACTAAGAATGAGATAAACCCTGATTTTGTATGAGGCTCACAGCTTCAAAAGTAGTGATAACATGTCAGAGTTATAAAGGAAGAATAAAAGTACAGAATGTGATTTGTGGTGGAAAAAGGCAATATAACGTATATAATTTATTTTGTAACACATTTAAAATAATGTCACACATGGCAGCCAAATGTGACTAACTGTAAATTTTCAGTTTATAAAAGTTAAAGAAAGGTTTTCTCTGGATCCTGTTGTGTTTTAGTGGTTTAGGTTAAACCAGTTGGTTGGACCAACATCAACTGATTTGTGACGTTACTGATAAAAGTTCAAGGTCATGTTTTACAAGTGATTTCACACATAATCAGCTCATTGGGTCTCTTTCTTATTGCTTTGGAACAGGTTTAACGAGGACATTGAGTTTATGATTGGCCACAAGCCCAATATCTTCTGGCAGGTGACTTGGAGAGTGATCAGCCCACTCATCATGATCTTCATCTTTATTTTCTACTTTGTTACCCAAGTCACAAAGAAACTCACCTATTTGGTGTGGGACATGGAGTCGGTACGCATGGCTTTCATCATCCTGGTATCTTAATGATGGTTTTGAACAAAATTTTAAAATGCTTCTTTTACTCTACCTGCAGGAGAGCTTTCCCACCCTGGATGAGCAGCCCTACCCCTCATGGATCTACGTCATCATCTTCCTCCTGGCTGGTGTTCCCAGTTTGTGCATACCATTCTTTGCCTTCTTCAAATACCTACAGAAGAAATGTTGCAGGAGAAATGATGACAGTGATGATGGCACAGTGGACACGATCTCTGCCAAAATACAAATGAACGATAAGATCAAGTTTTAGATAGCGTTACGGCCTTTGAGCCGTAACGCTAACAAAAATACAGCTCAAAGGCCGTAACAATAGAATTAGCTTATTATGAATATTTATGGTGACTGGACTTTTTTATGTTTTGAGTTCCTTCAGATTTTTCTTACTGAGACAAGAAAACTGCAGAGACAGAAATGGGTTTTAAGCTACTTTCGGTGAAGGTTTTTAAAGTACATTTAAATAATACTTTTACTACTGTGACCTTATTAGGTCAAAAATACACAATGAACTGGAACCTGACAAAAGATGCCATTTTCATTCTAGTATTAAGATGTCATCCAATCACAGCTGTGCATTCAGAATAAATTGTTAGTTCACTAAGCGCCTGGACGTGCTTTTCACAGCTCAGACTGTATCTAAGTCTTGATCAATGATTTCAATGATGAAAATAACGCTATAACCACATTGTATTTTTGTAGAAATTATGTATTTGTGTAGCTTCTTGTAATACAGATGTGTTTTAGTGACTTGGTTACATCGCAGCTACACAGATAAACTTAATAATCCTGGTTTTAATGCTTTATAAATACTAGCAGACTTGTTTTGTTTATCTGATGTTTCTCTTCTATACTGAAACCAGCAATCAGCATTGTGGCCCTCAGAGAGAAGATGGCTTTAGAGTAATGGTTTTTTACCTCTGTGTTTTTTACCTCTCTTGTAGTGACTTCCAAGACGTAGAGCGTCATTAAAGACCCATTTTCAATGCTCTAATCATTTATTTCATCAGTTCCTTTGAATCACCACAATCAGAGGTGGATTTAGTCATTTTGGGTTGAGACACAGACATAAGGCCCTCCAAATCACTTTTTGTTTTGGTATTATATTTTTTTCTTACAATCAGACTTAGTTTTATTTTTTTCTTTCTACTAATTTCTGACAAAGGCATAAGATGAGCTCACGCTTTGGCTGTTGATGTTCATTTCTGTTGTTTGTTTGGGGTTGTGTCTACAGTGATGAGGAAAGAAAGGTGAAGCTCTCGATTTGCAGGTCAGTCTACGTTCCTACACTCATCTGTGGTCACGAGCTTTGGGTAGTGACCAAAAGAATGAGATCGCAGTCTGGGCTCTCCCTTAGAGATAGGGTGAAAAGCTCGGTCATCCGGGAGGGGCTCGGAGTAGATCCGCTGCTCCTCCACATCGAGAGGAGCCAGTTGAGGTGGCTCAGGCATCTGGTTAGGATGCCTCCTGGACGCCTCAATGGTGAAGTTTTTCGAGCACGTCCAACAGGGATGAGACCTAAAGGAAGACCCAGGACACGCTGGACAGACTATGTTCCTCGGCTCCCCAGGGAACGCCTTGGGATTCCCCCGGAGGAGCTGGCCCAAGTGTCTGGCGAGAGGGAGGTCTGGGCCTCTCTGCTTAGGCTGCTGCCCTCGCGACCCGATGGATGTTTGTTTCTGTGACTGAAAGTACCAAACAATCTAAATGGTTTGGATATCACCTTTAAGTGAACTTATTGGCTAGCCTATGCTTGATGGATATACACAATTAAAAACAAAACACCATTTGAGATATGCAAGAGGAAATATTTTCATCCATTTTCACCGTCCAGGTTGAAGGGGTAGCAGAAAGGCCCAACCCCCCTCCACCAGCAACCTCCACCAGTAGTATCCAAAGGTGTTCCTTGGTCAACATGAAGATAGAATTTTGTAAGATATAAGTTTGTGTAGATTCTCAGTCATCCAGGGAATCTTAAAGGTTTAGTTAGAAACAACTGGACTTTTCTTGTTTTCCATATAACCTTTCGTTTACAGAGAATGGTCCGAAAAAGGGAAAACATCCAGTGAGCGGCAGTTCTGTGGTTGAAAATGCCTTGTTGATGCCAGAGGTCAGAGGAGAATGGCCAGACTGGTTGGAGCTGATAGAAAGGCAACAGTAACTCAAATCACCACTCGTTACAACCAAGGTATGCAGAAGAGCATCTCTGAACACTCGAACCTTGAGGCAGATGGGCTACAGCAGCAGCAGACCACACCAGGTGCCACTCCTGTCAGCTAAGAACAGGAAACTGAGGCTACAATTCACACAGGCTCACAACAATTGGACAATAGAAGATTGGAAAAATGTCGCCTGGTCTGATGAGTCTCGATTTCTGCTGCGACATTCGGAGGGTAGGGTCAGAATTTGGCATCAACAACATGAAAGCATGGATCCATCCTGCCTTGTATCGACGGTTCAGGCTGGTGGTGGTGGTGTACTGGTGTGGGGGACATTTTCTTGGCACACTTTGGGCCCCTTAGTACTAATTGATCATTGATGCACAGCCACAGCCTACCTGAGTATTGTTGCTGACCATGTCCATCCCTTTATGACCACAGTGAACCCATCTTCTGATGCTACTTCCAGCAGGATAATGCACCATGTCATAAAGCTGGAATCATCTCAGACTGGTTTCTTGAACATGACTCAAATGGCCTCCACAGTCACCAGATCTCAATCCAATAGAGCACCTTTGGGATGTGGTGGAACGGGAGATTGGCATCATGAATGTGCAGCCGACAAATCTGCATCAACTGCGTGATGCTATCATGTCAATATGGACCAAAACCTCTGAGGAATGTTTCCAGAACCTTGTTGAATCTGTGCCACGAAGGATTAAGGCAGTTCTGAAGGCAAAAGGGGGTCCAACCCGGTGCTAGCAAGGTATACCCAATAAAGTGGCCGGTCAGTGTATATCTGAGTGGCTTTTTCTAATCCGAGCATTTACCTGTTTATTTTCACGTTCAACCTGCATGTGAAACTCAGAGTGACCGATCATATTTCAAAAATAACAAGTAAAAAACGGTTTCTCATTGAACTTGGTCGTTAAGGTTCTCAATTATATGAGTGTGTGTGTGTGTGTGTGTGTGTGTTTACTAAAGTATTATTATTCATATTTCCTTTCATGTTACAACAAAGACACCTTGAATAAATACTGAATGTTAGTTCAGTGCATACACAAGAGTTGTAAAGGATCATAAACTTTGCAGATTGCTGAAGCTTCCTGTATGCATGTTCATATCTGTGCATACAAACCCGCTGCAGTCAGGCAGCAGCAGACACCACCCATCATCATCAGTGTGCGTGTTGTCAACATGAGACTGGTACTCCCCAACCCAGGACTAGACCTCCGAATCCCTGACTATGAGGAGTTGGACAAAAAGGAAGAGGAGGAGGCAGGGCAGCGGCCCCAGTGGGACAACAAAGCCCAGTATATCCTAACCTGTGTGGGCTTCTGCATTGGTCTGGGTAACGTGTGGCGATTCCCCTACTTGTGTCAAAGTCACGGAGGAGGTAAGCTGATCCAAAAACATTCAAAGACATGGAGACAGCTGGTGAGAATTATAAACTGACAGCACCAACATTGCAGAGTAATGCAATTTTAAGGAAATTTTAAGTTTTGCATAAACAGTACTGTTTTTGGGAGTGGCTGCAAAACTATTACCAAATACTTTGAATGCAAGCTTCAGCATTTTTTTTTTACCTGTGGCTAAACTGAAAGTTCAATAGATGACTTATTTGTGGCTACAGGAGAGTGTTTGATCAATGATTGTCAATGGCATCTATTTTGGTGAAGCAATGACTAACATTTGACTTGGTTTGTGGAAGACACACTTTGGGTTCAGCTGCATTTCTCTTGTGCTTAAAAATAATTTGACATTTTTTAATGTATTTAAAAATCAGTCTTTGATTTTAGAGAGTGTTACAGTGAGCCACAGGAAATGGTTTCAAAGTATAAACTGTTCTATTTCGGTCATGTTTTATTTAGCTTCAACGTCCTTAACTTAAGACGCAAACAAAAGTAACTTCTCGATAGAGTAGTTTTATGACAACTCTATTTATACCCATTTATTACCATTTACCAATAGCGCTGTACAGAACTAATCTTTACTGTTGTTAATGACTGACCTTCAGTAATCACTGGTATCAGACATGTTTTTTTTTAAAACACATGAGCAATAATCTCTTCCTTATTATCCTGGATCAGGTTTTCCTCTTATAGTATGTATTAAATAAAAAAAAAAAAATCAAAATTAACAAATCTAATGAAAGTGATGGATCTAATGGACTTACGGCCACATCGTGTCTCACATGGCCTAAATCGTAAACATGCTCACGTGGACAATGATAACAGAGCAACGTGTAGCTTGTATATGACCGGTGCTTATCTGGTGGCTAATATATAATCATGTTATCCTTGCAGGTGTTTGGACTTCAAATAAGACATCAAAGAAATTGCTACTTTAATCTTATCACAGCATTTAGGAAAACACCACTAGTCCTACGGGATTGCATGAATTTGTTAGAACATTTACTGTAAAGTGATTCAGTCAAAGGATATCTAAAGTATACCTGCACATCTTTGTAAAACAAAAACTAATTAGGAAAATAAAAAATGTTCTGTTTATTTTATAAAGATACGCGAGCGAGACTATCTCTGAATGAAAGTCATGTCAGAAACTAGATGTTTAACCTAATCTGTCACAGTTTGAACCATGAAGGTCGCTGTTGGAGAAGACCCAGATGGAAGCCACCACAGAAATAGACGAAAGCCAGACTGGAATTTATGAAAATGGGAGTTTTTTATAGATAATAATTAATCTGTAACACTTTATAAATCAATAACAAATGTTTATCATGCATATTTAAGATCAAGAAAGAGCGGGAGATTGATAGGCGGATTGGTCCTGCGTCTGCAGTGATGCGGCCATTGTACCGGTCTGTCGGTACAACGCCCGTTGATTCACCTGTCGATCTACGTTCCTCATCTATGGTCACGAGCTTTGGGTAGTGACCGAAAGAATGAGATCACACATACAAGCGGCTTTAGAGATAGGGTGAGAAGTTCGGTCATCCGGGAGGAGCTCCGGAGTAGATCCGCTGCTCCTCCACATCGAGAGGAGCCAGTCGAGGTGGCTCCTGGACGCCTCCCTGGTGAGGCTTTCTGGGCACGTCCAACTGGGAGGAGACCCAAGGGAAGACCCAGGACATGCTGGAGGGACTATGTCTCTTGGCTGGCCAGGGAATACCTTGGGATTACCCCGGAGGAGTTAGCCCAAATGGCCGGGGAGAGGGAAGTCTGGGCCTCCCTGTTTAGGCTGCTGCCCCCACGACCAGACCCCAGATAAGTGGAAGAAAATAAAAGAACGGAAATATACTGTAAAAATAACATTGTAAGATTTACTAAAGTCTCACAGATTAATAAATAACATATGTAACCTATTGATTACCCATTTATAAAATAAGCCTTATTGTTAGTTGGTACTGTTTTCTTTAACCTCAATAGCTGTTTCCAGGTGCGTTTATGATCCCCTACCTGATCCTGCTGGTGCTGGAGGGAATGCCCCTCCTGCTGCTGGAGTTCGCCATCGGCCAGCGTCTCCGGAAAGGCAGCGTGGGAGTCTGGAGGGCCATCAGCCCCTATCTGACTGGTATAGGTGTCGGTTCCATGCTGGTGTCCTTTTTGGTCGGACTTTACTACAATACACTGATAGCCTGGATCTTGTGGTATCTCCTCAATTCCTTCCAAGACCCTCTGCCTTGGACCCAGTGTCCTTTTAATGAAAACAAGACAGGTATTTACTTCTACATTTGCAGGCCACACAGAGCACCCAAACACCCTCCCTGATATATATATATGTGTATGTGCTTTCTCATTTAGAATTTGTGCCAGAGTGTCAACAGAGCTCCACTGTGGATTACTTCTTTTACCGAGTGACCCTGGACAGCTCTGCCTCCATAGCAGATTCTGGAGGAATTCACTGGCCCATTGTGGTCTGTCTTCTAGCTGCCTGGACAGTCGTTGCTATCTGCTGCATTCGAGGAATCAGCACTTCGGGAAAGGTTTGGTCAACATTTACATAAAACACAAGGCTGCACGAAATCTACATTTAATTAATGATTTTGTCTCAAATAAATCTGTTTTAAGCAAGAACACTGAGATGTCTTCTTGGAATGCTGGGTAATTTGAAGTAACATATTAACTATTACATTATAATTAAATAGAAATGGAGTAGGGAGGGGAGGCCCCGTCTCCTTCTGGATCATGCTGTTGTAGTTTCTCGTTTTAGGCTGTTTACATCACAGCCATCCTGCCGTACATCGTCCTGGCCATCTTCTTGATTCGAGGACTGACTCTGAAAGGAGCACTGAGTGGAATCAAGTTCCTCTTCACCCCAGATGTGTGTGTCAAATGTCTTTTCCATATATTTATCCATGCATAAATGTGATCCTCACCTGCATGATTATTCTGTACTTCTCTTCAGGTGAATGAGTTGGTTAAACCAACAACTTGGCTGGATGCAGGCGCCCAGGTGTTTTATGCCTTTGGTTTGGCCTGGGGAGGCCTGATCTCATTCTCAAGCTACAATCCTGTTCAGTAAGAAACTCCCATTTGGAAAACATATGACGATGCATGACAATACAGAAAGAAGGGCAAAGACTGGGGGATTTGGGACTTTATCAAATTAGTTTTTGTGTAAAAGCTAAGAATAATTACCAACTTAGCCGTTGTGATGTTTTCCTTTTATACACCGTTAGTGTATCAGTGTTGCAAAGTAATTCTCCGCCAGGACAGTAGGGGGCGTAGATCTTTTCTGGCGGGGTCTGCCCACCATTGCAGTAACTTCTCTGGTTGACGACAGTTTATTTACTTCCGCTTGTAAATGCAAATTCGCTCAAGGAACAATAGATGACAGAGAGTGAGTTTTCATTGAGTTTGAACTGCTTGATCTTGAGGAACAAAAATTCTTGTGACAAAGAATTCAACAGAAGCAAAGGAGACAGCAGCGTCAAGTTAGAAATGATCTTGGGCCGACCAATCACAGATGTGCACGCTCTGCACAAAAGTGGTTTTTCAGTAAACCACACCTTTAAAAATGTGGGCTCTACTTCGTCCATCCTTGCGAGCCTGTCGGAGAGCCCTTGCGTCGACAGATAATTGCGCTGCATGTCTCCGCACTTTCGCAGACGGAGAAGTATAAACTAGACTTTAGTCCAACATCCTTACATAAGATTTCAAGCTGGAAATTCCTATTTGACTCATTAACACCACTAGTGTTTGGACTTAGAATTGCATCCACCTATATCATCGTGTAAAGGACAGATGAGTAACAGGACAGGGGTACTTCAGGGGGCCAGTGAGCTGAAATAGTCAAGTAATGTAAATTTGAAAGCAGTGTAAAGGTTTATAAAATAATTTTTACGTAAACCAATGTAAAACTTGGAGAATGGACTTTATAGTTGTGCTATAGTTCCTATAGCCACATTCTCCTACATGTCCATGAATTATTTTCTAAATCATTTGTTTTGCATTATTTTATTATTTGGGCAGGAATCCCTCTAGAGCTGACCTCTTGATGCACCAAGAGTATATTTAAGATTGTAAACATCCAGAAAATCAGACTAGCTGTTATCTGATCAGTCCTGTCAGTTGTAAACTCTTTTTGAACTCACTGCTCAGTAAAAATGTGCATTCTTTTTATACAGAAACTATAACTGAGCAGCTAGTTGGTTTGATTCCATTTTTTCTTCTATTTTTTTCCTCAGCAACAACTGTGTGCAAGATGCCGTGATCCTTTCTGTAGTAACAGGCCTTACCTCCATCTATGCTGCCACGGTGACTTACTCCATCATTGGCTTCAGAGCCACTGAGAAATATGACTCCTGCATCAGTGAGTGAGTACAGTTCATTTAAACATTTTACATTAATTTAAAGCTGTTATGGAAAACTAATTAACTTAAAAACATTTTTCATGCCTCTTAATAACGTTCTAACATCATATAGTTATAAATATATTGTGAAGTTATAACAAAACAAAACAAAACAAAAAAAAGAATAAAGTGGTTCTCTCGCATTTGTCTAAAAATGCAACCACTGGACCATCCAGTTGTCTGTCTCGCCAAACTGCCACACTTCCTTGGGTCCGCCATTCATTCCACACTCACGTATTTAGCAACAGAACACCACTGGTGTGAGAGGTTCTCCACTCAATAATATTCGAGAAGGAGAAACAGCCGGCTGCTATCGCTTCAACTTTAGGACAAACTACCAGAGTCCCAAAAAGAGAAACACCATTTGAAGTCACGGACAGCAAAAGACGTTTGGATCTAAAAAACGCCGACTGGTGTTTAGTGCTTTCTTGTTTCCTCTGGCAATGTGGGTTTCCGGTTCACGTCTCAAGGAAGATACCCGAGGGGAGGGGAGATCGTTCTGTGACCGTGTTTACGTTCAAAACCTAGCTTGTTCTGTAGATTTACTATAACAGCTAAGGAGGAGCAGAAACCTTTTGGCTAAAGTTATGTTTGCTATGCATCAAGTAGTGTTCCTGGTATCCTGGGACTTCATTTATCAAACGTTCGTAGAAACTGTCCTATATTCCCTCCTACAAATGAAATTTAGAAAGTGTGTATGAACAAAGTCCTGATGAAATATGAAATATGCGGTGGCCTCTTGTACGCATGTTCCGCCGCAATCATCTGATGATAAATTCCTCCTGTGCGTACCCAGGTGCTCGTGTCCGTTCACAGTCATTTACATACAGAAACGCCCTCAATTAACCATATTTGGTCACACCACGTCCTCAGCTCGGGAGGGGATTCCCTGCGTTCTTCCTGGAACGGGATGTGATTAAAAACATCATAAAAACTGTGAAGAGTAATAATTGTGATTACAAAATAACATGAAATCAGCCATTCTACACTGTCAGATTCCCGTCGGTCACGAGTGTTTTAGCACCAATAATGTGACACAGCTGTTTTTCCACCAAAATAATTATTTATTGGGTAAAATAATTTGTGGAAGAGGAACACGCGTGGATGACTGACACCTTTGGTATTGCGGTTCCCTCGTTCTACCACTAGCTGCTGTTCCTATGCATGGTCAGAGCTGTTCTTATATTTACGAACATTTTCACGCTCAAGTACAAATTGGTAAATTCCACACAATGCGTAAAATCGTTCCCACGCACGAGATACGCACAGATCAGTACGTAAGTACGGTTGATAAATGAGGGCCCAGGTATGTGATTTTTCCTTTCCAGAAACATCCTGACGTTGTTAAATACGTTTGATCTCCCTGAGAGTAACATCACTACCAACAACTACGATGCAGCATTGAAACATCTGAACGGCTCCTATCCTGATATCATTCTTGGACTGGACATCCCTACCTGTGACATGCAGAAACTTCTCAGTGAGGTGAAGATCCACCAGAGTCCGGCTCTTCTTGTTGTTTTCTCCTCTAATCTGCAGTCGGTTTGTTTGTTCAGGGAGTGGAGGGAACAGGTCTGGCCTTTATTGTCTTCACTGAGGCCATCACCAAGATGCCCGGCTCTCCCATCTGGTCTGTCCTCTTCTTCATCATGCTCCTCTGCCTGGGACTCTCCACCCTGTTTGGGAACATCGAAGGAGTGGTGGTCCCCCTGAAGGACTTAAATGTGTTTCCTAAGAAATGGCCCCATGAAGCTCTTACTGGTAACATGGTTGTTTCGTCAGTATTTCGTGAACACATTTTGTTTCTCTTGAATTGACAGACTTCCCGTCTCTTTTAGGGCTGACGTGCATCATTTCCTTCATCCTCTGCCTGTTGTTTGCACAACAATCAGGACTTTATTGGGTGACTTTCTTTGACAGCTTTGCTGGATCAGTTCCTCTTCTGACCATTGGGTTGTTTGAAATGATCGCTGTTGTTTACATCTATGGTATAGACAGGTTAGTGGTCGCTTTATAGGATTCAACTTGACTTTATACTATGAACCACATATATATATTTGATCCTCTCTTGTGAGACAGGTTCAATGAGGACATAGAGTTCATGGTTGGACGTAAACCATGCATCTTCTGGCAGATCACGTGGAGGCTCATCAGTCCTCTGATAGTCTTGTTCATCTTAGTTTTCTATCTGGTGACTCAAGTTCAACAGACGCTCACTTATTTAGTCTGGGACCCAAATTCTGTAAGCTCATCCCATCTTGATGCTTAAATATTTGAATAAATGCAGCTGATCGATGCAAATCCACTGATCATACAGGTTTGTGTTCCAGGAGGAGTTTCCAGCTCTGTCATCCGTGGAGTACCCCTCATGGATCAGCGCTGTGATATTTCTGCTGGCCGGAGTCCCCAGCGTGGCCGCCCCCTTGTACGGTTTATGTAGGCTGGTCTTTGTTTCCTGCAGAAGAAAGTGATTTTTTTTGCAAGGAAAAATGACTTAAATCCACTGAACACTTTTATATATAGAATTCCATCCACCCATTATCGTCCGCTTATCCGAGGTCGGGTTGCAGGGGCAGTAGCCTAAGCAAAGAGGCCCAGACTTCCCTCTCCCCATCCACTTCGGCCAGCTCCTCCGGGGAATCCCAAGGTGTTCCCTGGCCAGCCGAGAGACATAGTCCCTCCAGAGTGTCCTGGGTCTTCCCTTGGGTCTTCCCAATATAGAAATATAGAATTACATTAAATGTAGTAGCAGATCTCACTGCAGGACTACTTAATTATTTAAGAGGCTGCATTTAAGTGAAATATCATTTCACATTCAACAGAAAACTGCATACAGCTTATTAATATTTATGATGACTTCAATAAAGATCTTTACCATCTGTTTTCTTGATGCTGTTTCTTTATACAACTAATGATAAAAGGCCTGTCTTCTTCACTCTTTCATACCAAAGTATTAAAAATAGGGCTGTAACAATATTGGCAATATCGTGATATCGTCGTAGTAAAATGACCACAATATCATCGTGGTCTTGCCACGATATCGTACAGTACGTCTTGAGGTAAAAATAACACTTTTCAGTCTGCTCCACCGGAGCATAGCAAAGTAAACTACATGGACCACGATCCTTTGCTCCCGCGTCATCGGCCAGTTTGCCAATGGGAGTGCGTGCAGCCCACACAGCAAAGATAAACAAACATGGAGTATGGAGGCTACAGCAGTGAACGCAGCACGGAGGATGCCAGACAAAGTATTTTATGTTGTGAGTCTTATTATCGTGAGCTTCCCCACAATATCGCAATAAATATTGTATTGTGATGTTCATGTTGTGACAATATCGTATCGTGAGATTTGGATATTCTTACACCCCTAATTAAAACATTATCTCCTGTTCAGAAATGAGTTTTAGCTGTTTTGATCAAATCCAGATAAAATATACTGAGTGAAGTTCATTTGTTGCCTTTGGCATTTGAGAATGGCATAAATATCACAGAATTTGCCTTTGAGCTTTTTTACTTATTCATGAAAATGAACATTTCTGTTCATTTTGTCCAGAGAAAGCTTAAAGAGAGGGATGTAGTGCACCAAACAGGACAGCAGAGGGTGCTCTGAGTCTGGCTGATCAATGATGCTCACAAACCCCAGCATGTGGGTCAAAGGTCGATCAGCTGTTAGAACATTAACTAACATTACACGCAATGCAAAATTATCATACGAAGCTTTTAAATTTAACAGGTTTGATCAGCCATGGATGTCAGACTGGCTGAGCTTCCTGCAGGGACAAAAAAACCCAAACTTCTTTATTCCCTTGTGTCGGAGCGGTAAAATGTTTGGGGTGGTTTAAATTTGCAAAAGCTTCATAAGCTCCAATGAAATTTGGAGAACATATTTCATTTAGTTTCAAAGACATTTTGGATGTCTTGCAGCATCAGCTTCAAATCCTGATATTACCTTGGTGTAACGTACAACACAGGCATGGCATTTTTCTGACTCATCAGAGGAGAACTAGGAATGATTTGAGTTTGGAGAGCAGCTGCTTCTTTAGGAACTCACGTAAACCACATTATTTAATCCTGAGGTTTTACATGCAACTTTTTCTACTTTAATCTGCTTTCTGCCATTTAGCTATGAGGCACCAACCCTCCCAACTCAATCATTAATGATTACAATAGTCAGGGTAATTGTGTAATAATTAATATCAAATAATTTGTGTAGCAGGGATGACTTTGACCCACTTATGTTCTTTATTTAATGTTTGATCACACTGATCATATAAAAGTGCAGCAGGTGAATGCACCTGTTACTGAAAAGCCCCCACATTGAGGTCAGCTTTCAGGTGAGCAACAATGAAACTAGGATTTCCCAACCCGGGACTGGATCTCCGGATCCCGGAGTACAAGGATCTGGAGAGGATGGATCAGGAGGAGGCTACTGACCGGCCCAGTACATCTTAACATGCGTTGGATTCTGCATCAGAATAATAAACATGTGGAGATTCCCTTATTTGTGCCAAAGTCATGGAGGAGGTGAGCTCAGATGTACATGATCGAGTCTTCTGTAAAGTAAGATTGATCATCTTTATCTAGCAGTGAATCAGTCAAACTATCATCCTAAATAGTTTTTCTTTTAAAATCTTTTAGAAATGTAAAAAGTATGTAAAAAAATCCAAACTGTTAGACAAAAAAATATTAATACTTACAAATCCAGCAGCAACAAAGCCAGGTCACCATCAGTCCGTGGTTGTGTAGCCTCCTTTAGTTCCCTCAAACAAGTGTAGGCCACTCTGATGTTCACTCTGGTTTTAGCTCTTTGCTTCGCCTCCAAAGACATTACTCTCTTATTTTTACTTCCAGGCTCCACAATATCAACAAAAAAAAGCAAAATTCTTCTTTTTCTTCTCTTTTTTGACAATCGACAAACTAAAAATCTGCTAGCCTTTACATGAGCCACTAGCAAACAGCTATTGCTGTAAATCAGGTAGAAACTTCCTAGTGTTGCATGGAATCCTTACAAAAACGCTAATTAAGCTCAGCAAAAAAAAAAAAAAAAAAAAAATTTACTTGTGCAAATTAAATTTCCAACCCATAAAACATGGTTTACACACGGCTTCATGCAATTCCTGCTTTATGAATCACACCCATCCTAGAAATGTGCTTGAATAATATCTCACCTACACATCCACAATCTGCTATAAAGAGCTAACTGGTTTAAAAAAACAACCACTGGTGGTGTGGTTCTTTGACTGGGAAAAGCAGACATCAGACCCATAGAGCATCATCTGAAATGATCTGGTCATCCCTCTGGCCGTCTCATAATAACTGGACAGCAAAGTGTGCAGGTGTAACTCATACCTACTTCTGAGGGTAAACCACCAGGGTTGTTGTCTTCTTGGGTTTTCTCCCAGTTTGACTTGCCTGCTTTTTCCAGCCAAAGAACCACTCTACCATTTAGTGGTTGTTTTTTTATAGGGACTCCCAAAAAAATCTGATTTCTCAGCTTTTATCCAGCATTTAAACGTACGCACAAATGCTCCGGCCTCAAAACCAAATAAGTACTTGTACACAGATCTGTGTAAATGCAGTTTTGTCCATTTGTATCAGGCGATTTGTGTGTAGCCACGCTCCATAGGAGCCTCAACGGATCCAAACAGTCTTGTGTTATGCCAATCACAGCGCTGTATTGGTTTGGTGGGCGGGATGATGCGACTGAGTGAAAAAACAAAGATGGCGGCTCGTTTGGAACAACTTTGGCATCAACTTTGGATTATTAAAACTTGGGCTTTTCTTTGAGTCAAGAACAGATAGATGTACTTAAGTCCTTTATTTAGAAAAATTATGTATTTGGGTCTTCTTCAACAGAGAACGGTGGACTGCCCTGTTGACTGACATCTGTAGTGGTGAGTATGTCATGTTGTTTGTTGTCCAAAAGCATACGGAGACAGTTTGAAAAACAACCGTAGATTCTCATAATCAAGATCTATCTATGGGTCGTGGCCAGACTCTATATTCACATGTATAGGATGACTTGCCAGGCTGAAACCCTCCAGCAGAGTTTACATCCACCTGTAAGGCCCACTTCTGCAGTTTATGTCAACTTCAACTTGAGCCGCCTCCTCCACCTTCCTCCTCCTGACAGCAACATATATGAAAAAGAAACCAAATATAAACATTTTTGGTTTATTCTGTTTTAGTCTCTTGCCATCTAGTGGTTACCTTCTGTACCTGTCAGCTGTGAGCTCATTGACTTCCTTCTCAGGTGTTTCTGATCACCAGGTGTTAATAATCATCCTGAAGCTATTAATTACTAACTGACCCTGAGCAGCTGTGAGCTGCACTGTGAGGAAGACTGTTTGTCTAAAAACTAGTCTTGCTCTGATGAAGGACACGAGGAGGTCATAGCAGCAGGGGGTCAGTGACACCAACCGTTGGCGGTCTTCAGTCAGAGAGCTTCATCTCAGGTATGAACGAAGCAAGTCCAGACTCTGCATACGGGGTTAGAAAATTACCTTTTGTGCAGTTTCATTGGATCATCAAAATTCCTTTTTAATGTATTTTTTGTTGTTTTATACAAAAATGACAAGAAGGTAATAAAATGCAATGCAGGGAAAGTCAAATATCTGCTGATCAGCATGCATGACTCGTGTATTTCTGCATAAATGACTTTTCTTTGTGTCCGAGCAGAAATGGAGGCGTTGGAAGTGTTGACCTTTGGAGCTGAACTGGTACAAGCATCATTAGCAATTAGTGACTTCATTCGTAGAGCCTCATCACGTCGTCTGTGCAGCATTCATGTTACTAACTTTTCAGATCGCTACACTGTAAACCTTAATAAGTTCACAGAACTCAAAAATTATTTTGTAACAGATTACACAAAAATATTTAAGTGATGTTTTTAAATATTTTAAGTTCTCATAAAATAAAAATTACATTTGCAGTTGCCTTAAATTATCTCAATGTTACCTTATAAATATTGATATTACTCAACTTATAATTAGGGAGTAATACACTCAAAATTTTCAATATTTTTCAACTCATATTATTTGGAATATACACTAAAATTTTTTAATGTTTTTTAACTCATATGATGTGGGAAATACACTCAAAACTTTTAATGTTTTTTAACTCATATGATGTGGGAAATACACTCAAAATTTGTAATGTTTTTTAACTCATATGATGTGGGAAATACACTCAAATATTTTAATGGTTTTTAACTCATATGCTGTGAAAAATAAACTTAAAATGTTCTATATTTTTCAACTTATTATTTGGAAAATACAGTAAATTTTTTTTTTGTTTTTTAAATCATAATGTGGAAAATAAACTTAAAATAATCAATACAATGTATGAAATACACTCAATAATTCTAAACCGTCGGGCCACTATATAATTATAATCAGCTAATAATGGTAGAAAACATGAAAGTGACAACAGTGACCATTTAACAACTTTTTAATTCAACACAATGTGCTTTTTAAAAGGCACGAATCAAAGTAGCTCAGTCATAAAGTGCTTGTCATAAATTAAAAACAAAAAGAAAAACAAAATGTGTTTTTGGGTCTCCATCTTACTGTAATAAAATTCAACAAGACTGCTGTTAAGTATTAACAGCAATGACAGCTATTAGAACGTAGAGCCATGTAAAACTGTTTTACAAACATTTTGGCACATCTTAAAAGCAGCAACTCACTTGTTTAAAATAAAACATTTCAAATGCCGTACTTCAACTGGTAACATCAAGGTAGTGCATCAAGGTATGTATTAGGCAACAGAACATTAAACATGTATAGTGCATAAACTGAACAGTCATTCATCTTAAATTTGAGGTAGAAGAGGCAAACGATTACAAAAAAAAAAAAAAAACCTCAATACTCCTCTCAACAAGTAGTTCATTCTAGGTGTTCACTCATTGAACAAATCATTTTTCAGCGTCAGTAGACGCCCTTTCAGTGGTTTGTTGTCCTCAAGGCACATCACAACTTTCTGGATAAATGTGAATGTAAGCTCGAGATTCTTTGGGTATTGTAGGTCTAGTGCATAGACATACCCAAACAGCAGGAGAAATGAGTCAGCCAGATTTGCGGGACCATTCACAAGTACTTCATCCTCCACGACAATACAGATGCTTTCAGGGCTGAAGAGGGCCACATCAGAAGTGTCATCCGTGACAACTGTCAGCAGAGCCACCGGAGTGTCAGTGAGGTCTGGACCATCTGCTGACTACAAAACACAAATAATACAAGAATAAGTTCAGCCCCTCAAGGATACAAATCTTGCTAATGATTACTGTCACTTAGCACTTAGACTGCAACTCGGCTACATGTTTAAGCTATTTTCTTTACATATGCCAACCTTAACCCTGAATTTTGAGTTGACTTATCCTGTGAAATTAAACTGATTTTTTTGTTCCAGAACAGCTGATCTAAGTTAGGCAAGTCAACTCAGTCTGAGTTGAGCTTGTGTCTGACAACTAGTAAAAAGCCATCTTCAATTGAGCTCTCATACTTTGTGTCACCATGGCAACAGGGGAGAAAACAGGAAGCAGACATTTTCAGTGATTAAAAAAAGTAACACGACTGCGACTCTATTATTTTTTTTTTACTAGTTGTCATCACGAGCTCAACTCAGAGTTAACATACTCAGAGTCGACTAACCTAACTTAGATCAGCTGTTCTGGAACAAAAAAATCAGTTCAATTCTCACTTCACAGTGTAAGTCAACTCAGAGTTCATGGTTAGGCTCAGACTTTGTTGAACCAGGGTATATACAGCAATCCTTAAGTTAAATTTACTACTTTTTAATACCTTTTTTTACAACCTTCAGATTTTTTTTTAAAACCATCACGACACTAAATTGCAAGTGTTAATCAGTGACCTTTCTATTATTTACACAGACGGTTGAGCGCGCAGTGTTCTGAGATGATGCCAAACGACCACTGAATATGATGTCATCATTTTCAGACGGAGACAAGATCTTTGATTGTGTGCCCTAGTGGTGCAACAGATCAAAAAACTCACGGTTCGGATCGTATCACAGATTTGAGTCACGGGTCGGATCATTTTTTGGATCGGAACAAAGAAAAGAAAAAAAAAAAAGACAAATAACTTTGCTCTCTTATTAATTTTGTAGAACACTTAGTGCAACATTTATCTGCTTAATGCTCATTAAATACAAACAACACTTAACTCATTTAATGCAGTTAGGTACTATAAAATCTATAACGTCAAAGATTTTTTAACGGAATGATTCTGACTGTGTAGAATGAACATGTCAGATATTCAGTAAGAATGTTCTCATGGATATCTGGAATGTTAATTTCTACTAGGAACAATAGAATTATAGATATCTGGAATACATATCCAGTCTGCCTAATATATGTTAAAAAGGCCACCTTAGGTTTTAGGGATTCTGAGATATCTCAAATTTGATTCCTACTAGTGCCGTTGTTATTATGGATATCCTTCATTATAATTTCTACTAGTAACAGCATAGCTGTTGATGCCTTCATTTGCAATTTTGACTAATAAGAACACAGTTAGTACTAGGATCAATGAAAGTATTGCTAAATAGGAATTAGAGAGGTCCGATTGCTGATTAAATGTGAAAACGGCTTGCCATAGACAAGCTCACTCCCTGCGTGTCCTGCTTTCACTCATTTCCTCAACTTTCTGAAGCGCTGTTTGTTTTTCTTTACTCCTCGTTTACAGATTTGTCCCCATCAATATTTCAGGTCCCATCACGTTAATGTAATAATTGTCCCAGGCATTTTGCGCGCGGCACCTCCCTTCCTGCTTCAAAGC